>JAAGKR010000645.1:147511-175748 GCA_011419295.1 Clarias macrocephalus | reverse complement strand
CATCCAAGAGAGTGGGCTCACTCACAATTTTGCCCAAAAACACAGCCATGAATAAAGAATGGTACCAAAACACCCTCCAACTTCTTCCAACAATCCAACAACAGTTTGATGAAGAACAATGCATTTTCCAGCACGATGGAGCACCGTGCCATAAGGCAAAAGTGATAACTAAGTGGCTCGGGGACCAAAACGTTGAAATTTTGAGTCCATGGCCTGGAAACTCCCCAGATCTTAATCCCATTGAGAACTTGTGGTCAATCCTCAAGAGGCAGGTGGACAAACAAAAACCCACTAATTCTGACAAACTCCAAGAAGTGATTATGAAAGAATGGGCTGCTATCAGTCAGGATTTGGCCCAGAAGTTGATTGAGAGCAGCCCAGTCGAATTGCAGAGGTCCTGAAAAAGAAGGACCAACACTGCAAATACTGACTCTCTGCATAAATGTCATGTAATTGTTGATAAAAGCCTTTGGAACGTATGAAGTGCTTGTAATTATATTTCAGTACATCACAGAAACAACTGAAACAAAGATCTAAAAGCAATTTAGCAGCAAACTTTGTGAAAATTAATATTTGTGTCATTCTCAAAACTTTTGGCCACGACTGTACAATGGGAAGATAAAAAACGTAATAGCTTTGGAGTGGAGTAAAGAGAAGAGGAAGATAAAGCTATAATAATGTAGTTAAGTTTTGCCAGCAAGCAAACATTAACACACGCTAAATAGCTCAAATGTAATCCAGATAATTGTACCAGTTAAAATCAGTGTAGACTGGTATCTGATTCTCATTAAAAAAAAAAATTTATACTTCACAACTCTTATCTTACCGTCACATGCTAAGTTGACTGCTCTTTCAATTATATTTAAATCTTGTATTTTGTGATTTTAATATTGAATTTGTATTGAGTATTTCTTTATTGATAATTTGAAATCTTACTCCTAGCAAGTTAAAAACAAACAAACAAACAAAAAAATACATGAAGTGAAGAAATGACGACTACAGTGAGATTGTCATAACAGTTGTGTAAATTTGACCAATCATAGTCATAGTTTTAGCACCGGGGTATTCCAGCACAGATAAAAGAAGGGAAACTCAATTCTGCACAGTACTGCTTGGTTAAAGCATTGACATGCTGGATCAAATTCTAGTTAATGACTATGAGAAAAACACTTTCCAAACAATTGCTCAAGTTGTGGCATGCTGTCCCCTCACCATTCTTTTATAAGTCAAAAGTGTAAAAAAAAAAAAAAATAATAATAAATAAAAAATTCTAGAGAAATGCCCAACGATAACATACCAATAATGTATTAGTTGCTGTATATTCTGTTTAAATATATTCTGTCCTTTTTTATGCTTATAATCTTGTGCATTGATGTACAAGTATTTTTCTCATCGTTAAGACCCATTTTTTTTCTTGTTTTATTCTGTCTATTCTCTGTTTATCAGATTTTGTGACAGGAGTTCCTAGAGGTGTACTTCTGCATGGCCAGGTAACATGTCAGGATTACTTTTACATGGCATGAATTTTGTTTACGTTATGCTTATTTTTGCTTTTGATCTTTTGACATAATCAGTTACAAAAAAATACAAAAATCGCTTCATTGAAATCTTGAACCTAAATTAAGTTTTAGTTATATAAAAATGCATATCTTACTAAAATGAAATGTTTTTTTTTATGTTGTATTTTCCTCAGGTGTCTATTCTTAATGGCTCTTTGGAGACCATGAAAACCTTTATTGGTGAACAGGTGGGTCAAACCCTGGTGACATCAACTTTTACTGTGTGGTGACTGAAAAGCTTTTAATATTAATATGCATATATAATAATTAAATAATGATTTCTTGTTTCTGGCTTGTATTGGACTTAATATCTTTAGTAGTTTATACACACAGTCCATTCACATAGTGACACAGTTTCCATTTTCTTTATGTTTGGTGTGCAAAGCCATGTTGATTTGATGTCATTCCTTGAGCTTGGAGTGTTTTTACACTTGGTCTTTTTCAGCTCCCAGGACGAGCGATTAGTCATCATTTTTGCCCATATACTTACAATGTGAATACAAAAAAAAAAAACGCGTCTTCTTACTCTTGGTCCATTTTAAGAGGACTAAGTTTGGTTCATTTAAAAAGGACCATATGTGGAAATAGCCTTAGCTCGCTCCATCACCTCCTGAGGTTGGTTTGCTTAAAGATCATTTTGCTGTTTGCTAAACTTCTGCAAAGTGCTTCAGATTTGCTTTATATTTTGCCGATCTTACTTAGCCATATAGGCTTGCCATAGACAGATTACATTTACTGGGATTTTCCAACAAACAAATGAATGGAACCCTGGCTGTTGGCCTTTAAAAGCAGTAAATGTCTGAGTGCTTGAGAGGAGCTATATTGTAAACAGAAAGAGGACTAAAGCCACATCAGACCTGCAGTGGACCAGCAAGAATACAGTCCTCTTTCAAATAAACTTGTAATGTGAACATGCAAACAACAGTGCGCCTTTTATGTTAGCCTACTTTTTGGTCCACTTTAAGGATGTTCTCACACATGGTTCCTTTCAGTCCTCAAAATGAACCTAGAGTGATTACTCAGCATTTAGTAGTGTTTCAGTTTGCTTAACCTGTGCATTGTGAACATACACTGTAAAGCGCTCAAGGTTTGCTTTGCCCATTGCTATTGTATTTTATCCCTATAGGCTAAATGGAGTCAGTTGGCTTTCCATGTTCACAAATTGTTATTAATAGTAAAAATATAATATGGGTTAGAAATTTGGTTCTTACAATCTTAAAGTTCTGCATTTGTTCAAAAATAACAACAACAATCTGGTCCTGGCTAAACTGTTCTATAAACAAATTAGTAAATGTGGGAGTTGTACAGGGTTTTCTTTGGAGGTGATGCTAACCAGAAAGAGACCCGATTCCTCTTAACACTATGCATACAAAAACAACTGAGTTTTTTTCTGTTGGTCCACTTTTTGGTCCACTTTAAGAGAATTATACGTGAAATCACCCTTGGACATATTTAAGGTGCCAGCCCCAGGTTTCTGAGTATCGAGTTGAGCTCTAGTCAAACAAAACATATTAATTTATACACAAGTTATTCATTACTTGTTCATTATTACAAATTATATATATTACACTAATACTGTAGTCAAAATATTGTTACAGCTTGGAAGAATACTAAATGTATCATATAGCTAAAGTACTAACTTGGTGTTTGTAATTTCATTAGTCATTTTCAGAAAATAAGGGAAAAAACATGAAATTATTCTTGCTTTAAAAGAAGGGAAATTGCAGTTTGGGTGTGAATGAGTAATTTCCCCGAATCTCCTACAGATGGGCTCCTACTTTGGCTATGCTGTGGCTGCTACAGACCTCAACAATGATGGGTTAGTGATTTTAACACATCTATATGCCATTTAGATTTGCTTGTATTTGTTTATATATACTATTGTGTATTAGGGTGTATGAATATATTTTAATGTGTGTTTTGGTTGCTTTTTATTTCTATTTTAATCTTCTCACTTCCAGACGTACAGATTTGTTGGTTGGTGCTCCCATGTTCATGAAGCATGACTCTGATGGGAGGTTGGAGGAATTAGGGCGGGTGTATGTGTATCTACAGACGGGTCCACTGGAGCTTGCACCACATCTACCTCACCTCACTGGCACTCAAATTTTCAGTCGCTTTGGCAGCTCGATAACACCACTGGGAGATCTAAACCAGGATGGGTTTAATGGTCAGTATTAGAGCTTTGATTCATATTGTTCTTTGTTCCTGTCTGTATCCTTTAGTTATTTTTCTCCAGTTAATCTTATACATATGGGCCATCTTTTTACATTCTTACATTTTATTTGTAATATACTTTCTATCTCTGATCCATTAGATGTTGCTATCAGTAGTCCATTTGGTGGAAAAGATGAACAAGGATTGGTTTTCATTTACAATGGGTATGCAAAGGGACTCCGGGAGAAGCCTTCTCAAGTGATTGCTGGTCAGTGGTCATCAGTTACCCCTCCTTCTCCTCCTGCAAGTTTTGGCTATACCATGAAAGGAGGAAAAGACTTGGATCACAACGGCTACCCAGGTGAGAGCTGGATTAATCACAATATTTGAGGTTTGTTTTTTGGTGATGTAAATCCAAAAGATGCAAATGGATGGATCTTGTCTCTCTCCTGCTCTTTATTCAATATAGATCTCATTGTTGGGGCTTTTGGGGCTGACAAGGCAGTTCTGTACAGGTGAGCCAGGTATCAGGTTATGTGCAGTCAAATTAAAGTCTGTGCACATTAGACAAATAGAAAAAATAAATGCTGTTTCATTCTGCAGATCTCGCCCAATTGTTAACACAAGTGCCTCCTTAATTGTGTACCCAACAATGATTAATCCTGAGGAGAAAACCTGCACCATCAGCAGTGGAAACCAAACCATTCATGTTTCTTGGTATGTGTTACTCTAATTAAAATTTTCACTACCATATATTTGTGCGGTGAAAGTATTGCAGAGGCAGACTTGAAACATGAGTTTGCTTAAGATTCAAGATTCAAAGAACTTTATTAATCCCCAAGGGGAAATTGCGTATTCCTGGTTACAGTTGCTCACCCTTGCTATCAAGTAAAGTAAAAAAAAAAAAAAAAAAAAAATTTAAATAAGTGCATCAAGCCATGGACATCACCAAACTGTTGCATTTTTCCCCTTGCTGCAGTTCCAGGCTTCTACTATTTCAGTTGTTTTGTTTTGGGGGTTTCTCCCCTTTTTTCTCGTCTTCAGGAGGTGAAATCCTAGTACTGGCCAGTCTAAAACTTTGCACACTTTTCCCCTTAGATGAAAACTTGTGTAGCAGTGGGTTTTGTGTCATCGTCTTTGTTTTAACATTACACTATTTAAGTGTACAAGAATATCTCTTCCCAGTAAAGTGTCTCTTTTCAAAAGTGAAATTAATTTTTAGGTATTTTGCTATCCTCTGACCAGTGGTGGAAAAAGTACAAGAACTCGATACTCAAATAAAAATTCAAGTATTTGCCTAAAAAGTACCACTTTGATTTTTTTACTGAGGTAGAAGCACTAAGTACGTGTTCTAAAATGTACTTTAAGTAATTTACAAAGACACAGATTTTTTTTGGATATCTATTTTACCAAATTACTGATGTTTTCAAGAATTTTGTTTTATTTCCACAAAGGCAGATGAAAAAATTATAACTGGGAGATTATTAAGTTACTGAAGCTAATGGAAAGGAGCCCAGGACATGATGCTCTGACTTGTTGATAGCAACAATATTTGACATTAATTAAATGAATGGAGAGCAGCATTGGTATCGTCTTGCATTACTTTGGTTGTTACACCATCTAATTGCTCCCATGACTGTATACTGCAAGTAAGTTGGTCTACGCAGTTAAACATGGGCATACTGCAAGCACACAGAATATAAAGGTTAAAGGACTACCCAAAGTTTTATAAGACCATTATAAAATAATGATAATAATAATAATAATAATTATGCTGTTATTGCCATGAAACAAATATTAAATGCATAAGTACTCATAACTCTTTTGCTCAGTATGTTAGCTGGTTAACTAAATCACTTTCAATCTTACCGTAACAAGTGCACCTGCTTGAGTAGCTTGAAAAAAGAGCCAGAAGAATCTGCAGGCCAGAGATCAAGTGGGCGAGATCCATTGCCCAGATAACTGTCAATCATTTTTGTAAACTAGGATTGGTGGAAGGTCAGGTCAGGTGTAAGTGTCAGTGAAAACGCCTATGTTTAAAAAATAAATAAATAAATCTCTCTCTATTTTTTATTTTATTTTTATTTTTAAATAAGTAATTTATCAAAAAATGTAGCAAGTAGAAGTTTCACTTATGGAAAATAAAACACATGCACAAAAAAAGTCTCTTAGCGAAGTATTTGTGCTTTGTTACTTGTCACCTTTACCTTAAGAAAAAAAGAAAAATCTAAACACTGCTTTACTGATAAGTATTTTTTTGATAGAACTAAACCTCACACATCAGTGTCAGTCATCAGTGTCAGTATTAAAGCAATCCAAAGGACAATAATGTTACTGTACAGAACGATGATGGTGGTAATTTTAAAGGCACGATTTAAAGGAACAATCTGCCTTTGTAAGTGAGGGTGGCCCCATGTTGTAGCGTTATGGAAGGAAGGTTGTTAATCCGACACCATTAACATTCAGCATGGATTTGACTTCCAACATTCTCTCATGCTGCAGACGATGAGCAGGAAGGTGGTGAAATGCAAGAAACCCCCTTTTCCATTTCCGTTGTCTGTACAGTACGTAGAAATGTTCATCCTGGATTTCCTCCATCTGTTAAGGGGAGAGGAAACTGCTCTGGGCTACAACATTTTGCCTGTGCTGAGACTTCTGCCCTTCCCCTTGTCTGATTCATACAGGAAAAAAGTGTGTATATACACGTCTTGATTACAGCTTGTTGCCTGGTAATGTTGAGACAGTGGTGGGGGAGGAGTGGGGAAGTGAAAGAGAGAGAGAGAGTTAGGAGAGCTGACAGTGACTTTGAATGAGATATTGTTTAGTGGTGGAACACAGCTGGAAAACATCAGGGCACGCCAAGCTGCACATGCGTGTAGGACCGTGCATACATATACACGTTGTGCAGAGCAAACACATGCTTTAGGGGTACACATGGGAATGTACTCCTATTTATTGCAGCCTAGGTCACGAGAGGTCTGGATCCGCCCCCCCCCCCCTTATTTTCTCATGCTTGTTCTCATTTATAGCTTTGTCTGTCTGGTCTTTTTGTTGTTTATTCTAGCTTTTTTTTTTTGTTTTTTGTTTTTTGTTTTTTTTAAGTCAATGTCTCGTTCATGTGAGTTTTCTTGTGGAAGTTACCTTAAAATGCACTTCTAATATGCTAAATTACAGTCTGATCCTCTCCTGGCTTTCTGGAATTTTTCACTGAAAAAAAGCATGATACTTTTCTAGAAGAGAATTGCCTTGGCCCAGTTCTACTTAATCACTCAGCAGTGATGTTTTCTTTGCCAGATGTTGAATTATGAAACATTAAAACTTTAAGAACAGTCTCTGTACAATGAGAAAGTGAATGTACAAATGGGGCTTGATTCATGCAATATATATTTAAGGATGTGTTGCCATCTTCACAGCTTTAATATTTCCATCTGCTTCACTTTGTGCAGCGTCAACTTGAGCTTCTGCCTTTCAGCCAATGGGAAGCACCTTCCAGAAAATCTAGGTGAGCCACAGTCCACATCTGCCTTCTATTATACACATATAGTGGTGCTTTGCAAAAATAGCCATATATTCTTTGACAGGATATTTTTTGCCTTTATTTTCCGTCTCATGCTTGACAGCCACGTCGCATCCTCACTTAACGTGTGTCTTACTTATATTTTTGTATATCCCTGTTTCAGTGTTTTAATTCATGACTATCCTTTATCCTACATGACCGTTCCGTGGTGAACAAATTGTGACTTTATTAGTTAGCCCACTAAGTAAGTGGGCTCTCCAGTGTGCTGTCCAGTCCTTGGTTTTGGTTGCCCTGAACCCTAAGTGACGAGGCTGTAAAGTGGTAGCTAACATTTATATAATAATATTTGGCCAACTAGTTTGCTAGATAATCACAGTTATATAGAACTGGGTAAACAAATGAGTACAGTGGTACCACAGCATTCAAATGCCCCGACTTCGCCTTAAGAACCTGAAATTTCACAAATATTTGTCTCGGCATGCAAAGCATTTTCGGCATATGAGTGAATGAACGGAGATGAACCAAGTGCTGGTTAAGTTGAGTATAGGTTCGAAAGCCATTCACAACTTAAGCGAGTTTCCCTTTTTTTTTTTTTTTTTTGTATTTTATGTAAATTTTAGTTGAATAGCATCATGGGTCCCAAGAATATTAGCAAGGATGGTAGCAAGAAGAAAAGAAGCCACTCTCTCTTTCGTTTTTAAAGTAGCTGTTACCAAGAAAAATCACCTTTAGTGAAGTAATTAGATCCTTCAACCAAATAGGTTAGAGTATTGTATATATGGTCCGTGTAAAAAGCATCATTGCTATGAACAACTTCTATTAGCATTTGATGATTTCAGAAGTATGCTTTGTTTTTGGTCATTTGACCCCAGTTTCCTACCTGCAATATGCAAGGAAAAGAATTTCACTGTGCATTAATTTATATATGACAAATAACAGCTTAAATTATTATTAATGCTAGTTAATTAATATCTATTCATTATTAAACCTCACTGTCTAAAACTGTTTTAATTACTATTTAAAATTTTTTAATCAAGTTTTGGAATTAATACTAAGGATTATTACCTAGCAACTGAAACCTGACCTCGAAGACCTGGCAAAAGTTTTGCGCTATTTTGCAAAAATTACTTTCTTTTTCTTCTACAGTTTTTTTTTCTTCTGCCGTGTCATGTTTAAAGGCACCTTACTTTAACAACAAATATGAAATTTATACTGTGAAGAATCATTGTGTGTTTTGTCTTTCTGTTGTAGTGTTTAATGTTGAAGTGCAGCTGGACCAGCATAAGCAAAAAGGCGCTGTTCGGAGGGCGTTGTTTTTGGACACCCACCAGGCCAGCCTGCTGAGGAAACTTAAAGTGCTCAATGAAGCCAAGGTGTGCCACGAGACAAAAATCTACCTGAGGGTGAGTTAAATAAACAGAAATCTGTAAAAAAAAAAAAAAAAAGAAAAGAAACTCGGTAGATAATTATCTGGCTACTTTTCCGAAATACAACTACAATTTTTGTTTAGATTTCTTTTAATTTTTGTGATTATATCTAAGCCCATCTCTGTTTGTTCTTTGTTCTTTTGGTTCAGGATGAAAAGGAGTTTCGGGATAAGCTCTCCTCCATCTTTATTGCCCTCAACTTCAGTCTAGATGCACAGGCTCCAGCAGACAGACATGGCCTTTTGCCGATTCTCAATTACCAGACCACTGAACTAATTGAGCAGAAGGTATAAACATAAATTTTCTGTTTATTTAAAGATAGGCTTTTTGCATTTGTTTGAAATTATTGAACCATTAGTGTTGTTATATAGAGAATTGTACAGATAATGGTGTCACACACAATATGTTCCCTTAAGCAGTATTACTATCTCAATAATTGACTCCTACTTCTGCAGTTTTTCAAATCATTGCGCTCCTTGTTTAAATATATGATCTACATTTAAAGAGCTGGCAGATCATGTGTTTGGGTCTTCCCAGTTCTCCCCTTTCCCTCTTTTACTCCAGTTTTCCTATCATCCAAATTTTCAAAACATACATCTGGGAAGTGCTCCAAAGAATCTGGAAAGAAACTGCAGTGCATATACCCCAGGGAGAGATTTTGGCTATGCCAGCAGGAGTAGTTCATGGGACTGATGTGGACTGGGCTATTAGTCATAGAGCCAATAGTCATAGGGTGTTGGGTGTGGCTCTCACAGCCCATTTAGCATCTGGTAAGATTTTGTATTTGTTCCACTTTTTTCTATATAGTCAAAACTATACCACTGTAAAGCCAAGCTTTCAGCTATGTAGCAGCCATATGGACATCAGTCATGATGAGTGAATAAAACAAACAAACAAAAAAAGTATTAACTTCTTTTACAGCTCATTGTGTTCCCTACATTAATTAATTGTTAAATAAGTGACATTTTTCAAGTAATGCTACCAGGGCAAGACAGATTTTACTGGGACCTGTTTTCAGTCTTTGCTATGTATCTTGATCCATTCTACCATATGCTGTAAGAGTGAACATGCTAGTGATTCTTTTGTAAACTTTCTCTTCCTGATAATTTGCTCCACATGGACCATAGTGGAGTAATGAATTCATGAAACTCTGCTCTCTTCACAGGCAGTCTCCCAAGAGCCTATAAAGTATTCCTTTAGTACAGACACACAATGGCTTCAAAATCTTATTAATTGCTTTTTTGTTTAGAGTCCTAGTAAACTCAAGTAAATCATATAAAATATAATATAATATATATATATTATACCATATAATATAAAAATATTATAGGAGAGCATTTTCTCTTGTTACCTTTGATTCATGGTATATCATTGCAGTTATTGCTGTGTGGCTGAATTAACATTGTACCATTCTCATTTTCCTTCCTTGAGAGGTTGAGCGCTGGCCAACATACAGCTTTAGTGAGTTGTGCAGGAGGCAGCATAACTCCATGGCTTTAATTAGAGCTCGGTGAGGTCTGATTACAGGGAGGGTGCTGCACTCTTTCTAATCTCCCTTTTCTATTTCTTATCCATATCGCAATCCACATACACGCAGGACTCGCAGCATCATGCTGAAGCAATTAGCTATGCTAGGGCTGTCTTTCCATGTGTAGAGTTCATACAAAAGGTTCTTTATTCCCTTCCCTCTTTCTGTCAATGAAAAAGGCATCGTAGTGTGTGTGTGTGTGTGTGTGTGTGTGTGTGTGTGTGTGTGTGTGTGTGTGTGTGCGCATATGTGCCTCTGTGGTATGTACATTTTGTGACAGCAGGATCTTGTATTTTCGTGCTCATATGAGGGTGATTTTCTGGATAGTCTTGCAGGTGCTTGTCCCTTAAATCTCTCACTGGGCAGGTGCACAAGTGCTCCTTTTGTGAATTAATAAGTTATGAGTGCAGTTCATTAACTAAACTGGGGACCGTTCAATCCTTTTGATCCGTCTGTTACTGTATGTCTGCACACATGTCTACGTTTACTCCTCAGCTCTCTTTCTCTGTGCTTTGGTTATGTATTAATCATATAGACTATGAACATCATTATAGCAGATCAGGTGTAATGTATGATGATTATTATTTTACTGTTTTATTATCATTGTTATTTTGATGATTTATTGTTATTTATGTATGTTTTTTTATTATGCTAGAGTAATGTAGCTATTAAGCTTGCTACCCATTTCTTTACCATATTTGACTTTTCCCTCTTATAGGCACTATTGGCTCAGAACTGTAATTTTTTACTTAATTTACAGTAATTTATTTTTCGTCATTTTTCAATTTACAGGCCCAAATCTTACTGGACTGTGGAGACGACAACATCTGTGTACCTGACCTGAAACTTTCTGTAAAAGGGTAGGTGATTTAGCAAAGGAAGCACACATTCTGCATGCACTGTTGACTACTTAGCATGATTGAAGCCTTGTATTGATGTAGTTGGTAAACAACTGTCGGCAGTCCCTGGGAAAACACATGGAAAGCAATGTTCTAATATGCATGCAAATTCAGAAAATCAAAAGTGTTTTTATTTGTAAATGCGTTTGATGTGTTGCAGAGAATTGGTTAATCATTAACGGTAAATGTGTTTATTTCCATGTGCCATTGTTGAGGACACATACACACACACACACACTATTCATTGTGAAAACAGGAAGGAGAGCTGTGCTTCACATTCGGGGATTGGCTGCTGGTGGGGGGAAAAAAAGTTGGTTCTGGAAAATTCAGAGCTGGTTTAGTCTCCCTCTGCTTCTGGACTTTCAGGTCTATTTTAGTTTTGTAGATATGTGGCTTGATTGTACAAAATAATTATATTTTATGTAAACCCACCTTCATTTACTTGGGATAATTTGTGATTTTGTCATATTGTGACTTATTTATAACCGAGAAATCGATTTATGAGTGGAGCAATTAAAATTTTTTTTTAATCATTTCCATTTTTTGAAGAGGAGACGGTGGGTGTAGGGGGTTTCCTCTTAAGAACAAAGCCAACTTTTAGTCATGTCTATAATCATTGCCAAACCATTTAACCTACAACAGCGCTGGCTCTGAGCACCAGGTTTAGGATATTCAGCCAAGCTTTATTTACCCGTTTCATATGAAATTGTTTCCATGTGGCTTTGTTTGCAAGTTATTTCCTGTCATTATCTTACAAAGGCCATATTAGCACAATAGGACACTAGTATATAGAAATTTATTAAAGCTGTAATTGCTCACAATGACGATGCCCTGCCATGTATAGTAGATTCATATTTTCAGCCCAACTCTCACAGCTTACAGTCCCTCACATGTGAGGCACCTAAATTTGAATTTTGCTTCAACACGGCTTTACAAAGCCAAGCAGTAATTGAAAGCGTCTGTGTGGCCCTCGTATGGAATTTCTCAGTTGCATTTGGTGCTGTGGAGAAAAAGCAGGGGAAGGGGCAGTGACAGAATAGAGGAGGGGACTTTGGGGGGGGGGGGGGGCTTCAGTGGGGGTGGATTGGGAGGTGCTGTTTTACATCCATAGCCTGTGTTCTGATGCTTGTATGGCTTTATTGCTACATAGGAAAATATTTTTCCCTTGTGGATGAGGGATTTCCTTGAAGTTGGATTGTGATTCAATTGGAAATCTGTTTGAGGATGATTTACACATACGTAGCATTCTGAAAGCTGAATGCTGTCTGGCTCAATCTTTGACCAATATTGTGATCATTTTAAGTTGTAATTATTTTTGCAGTTTAATGATGTTTTCCTGAGGTTGCATAGCAACCAACTGAATAGGTCACCTCTACATTTTTGTTTTCCTTTGGTTTTGGTTTTCCTCGTTAGCAGAACTGCAATTAATGTTTTGATTTTTTTTCTTTCTGTAGTGACAAGACAGAAGTGTACATGGGAGGTGATAATGCACTAACCCTGACTTTTAACGCACGGAATGACGGAGGTGGCGCATATGAAGCCGAGCTCTATGTAGTGCTTCCTTCGGAGGCGGACTACAGTGGAATTGCCCGCAATAATGAGGTAATTTATATGTATGTATATAGGTGTGTGTGTGGTGTGTGTGTGTGTGTGTGTGTGTGTGTGTGTATATATATGTATATATATATGTATATATATATATATATATATATATATATATATATAGACAGACAGCAATATCATGTATTATATATTATATGGATTGAATGTTGGGATTACACCATATGACCAAAAGTTTATGGACGCCATGTGCGAGTTTTTACCAAGCAGGTTAAAGCATATAATTTTATATGATGTAGTTTCAGTGCTCATGGATGGTTTTCAGACCCTTTTAAGTTTTCCACACTTTTTGTGTTTCGTGCTCATCTCAAAATATAATTCAGCCCTTTTTTTCTTTCATTATACATAAAGTATGCCACAATGACAAAGTATATACAGGTGTTTATTTTATTTTGAATAAATTTAAAAACTATAAAGACTGAAATATCCCATTTCCACAAGTATTTAGACCCATCACTTAGTACCTGGTTAAAGCACCTTTGGAAACAAAAATAGTCAGACTTTTTTATAGAAATGCGAGAGCCTTTCCTAACGTGTCCAATGAATTCAGTTAGACACAGGTGGCCTCCGCTTAAGTTGTAGAAGCATGATTAGATCAATTGTGGGAGGAAGACTGATCAGAGAAGTATGCACCAGCGCTCAATTGCAAGTGTCATAACAAAGGGTCTGAAAACTTGTGTAAATATCATATTTCAGTCCTTATTATTATTTTAATACATTAACAAAAAAGATATACACTTGCTTTTACTTTGTCACTGTGGAGTATTGTGTAGAATGATGAAACAAAAAAAAAGATTTGAATACATTTTAAAATGAGTGAGAACATAAAACATGGAAAATTTCAAAGGGTCTGAAAGAAAACTTTCCGTCTGCACAGTATATGCTGTATCATTATAGTTTCCCTTCACTAGAATTAAGTTTCCTAGCCTAAACCTGTGCACGCATGACAGAGCCCCTGTGCATGAACGAGATTCTTGAAGACATGGGTCGAGAGGGTTGGAGTGGGAAAACTTAAAAGGCTTGCACAGAGCACTCACCTTCACCCCACTGAGTCGAACAGTTAGCAAAATATTTAGAAAGAAAATTTCAGTGAAGGTGGCACTATAGTTTGTCATTCTTAATAGTTGTTACTTGTCCTTTTTCTAGAGTCTGACTCAGCTGACATGCAGCTACGAGACAGAGAACCAGACCCGATTCCTTATCTGTGACCTGGGAAATCCCATGAAGTCTAACACCAATGTAAGTTTTAAGTGACAGATTCTTCAGGCCACAAACACCAATTAGCTCTAACGTTAAAACCACTTACAGGTGATGTGAATACATTTCATTATCTGGTTACAATGACACCTGTCAGTGGTGGGATATATTGAGCAGGAATTGAATAGTATGTTTCGCAAAGTCGATTGTTTTGAAAGCAGAAAAATGAACAAGCAATAGGACCTGAGTGACTTTGATAAGCACCAGTTGTGATGGCTGAATGACTATCAGGGCATCTCCAAAATTGCAGGTCTTGTGGGATGTTCAGTTTTAAGTTTTTATAAATATTGGTCCAACAATTGGTGAACCCAATTACGGTATCTTGGACACCTAAGGCCATCTGGTCTGAGCCCGCAGAATAGCCTTGTGGCACTGTTGGCTGTAGAAGAAGGTTACAGTACCTAGTCTGATGCATTACGTCTCTTTTAACATTTTGGACGACCAGGGTTGTGTGTGTTGCTTATTTGTAGAAGACATGGCACAAGAGTCCACTAGAGGAACAAGCCAGTGTGATGCTGGGAGCAGTGTTCTGCATGGAGCCTGGCATTTATGTGCATGTTAGCTTTGCAGTTTAGTTAGGTGCAGACCAAGTACACTCTTTCATGGCAACCATATTCCCTAATGGCCGTGGCTTCTGTCAGCCGGATGGAGCACCCACACTACAAAAATTGGTCAGTATTGGCGTCGTTCAGCATGGCATGGTGGCCAAACAAGTTCAAACCATGGAGAACCTATCTTGTAGGCTGTAAAGTATCTTTTGCTATCACATTAGAAAGCACAGCACACCTTCAGAGGTTTTGTGGAGTCCACGCCTGAATGTGTCAGAGCTATTTTGGTGGTGCAAAGGTGATCTACGCAAGATTAGGCAGGTGTATTTGATGACCTGGCTGGTGTGTGTGTGTGGTATATGCTTTGTTCTACTTTCATGTTAAGTTTAAATCATTTTAGGTCAAGCATTTTAATCCTGCCATTAACATACCAAGAACTGTGCTTTTTACAAGCTGATGTAATTTGGCTGGGTTAGTGTTATCACACGTCTGGGCTGGGAACAAGATTCTAGCTCTTTCTCTATAGGGTGACTAAGTGTTCCCATCAGAAAGAGGAAATGATGGCCATTTTGGCTTTACTCCCTGTGGTCCGAAGTTCCCCTGCTAAATCACTGACTATGGTAGGAGTTACAGATGCATCTAGTTAAACTTGAAAAGTCAGTAGCACTTAGAAGTCCTGGTTTGGTGATTTTTATATTGTTGTATATTATAGACATTTTCCTCTAGGATGATATTTAACCAAAAAAGAACATGAGCTCTCACAGGATTAGACAGAATGCAGGTTTAAATTTGTAATTTTTTTCTCTTTAAAGACTTTAAAGACTCTTTAAATTTATTTAACTCTTTAAAGTTTGCTGGTTAATTTAGGTGGAAGAGAACTAAGCTTGAAGAGAGAGACTCAAGCTGTACGGTGTTTGTGAAAGAGCAGTGAAATGATGGAAAATAATTTCGAGTTATATAGGATGGTGGTTTATTATGGTGTGGTCGACTTATTTATTTGTATAATGGTTTGTCTATAGCATGAAGTAAGGAGACTTTGCAGAGACGTTCATATCAGGCTGTGCAGCTGTTTTAATATGTGCTGTTTAAATAGGAAATGTGTGAGCATTAAATGTAATCTTTTCCATGTAGCTGTGGGCAGGTCTGCGTTTCACAGTGCCTCGGCTGCGGGATTCACAGAAGGTGGTACAGTTTGACCTACAGATTCGCAGGTATGCAAGCAGACGCATGTAGACACACGGACAGACACACCCTTTAATGCTTTTACTGCCAACACATTGTAAACCTGTGCTGACTGACCTATGTGGAGATGTGCATGCTTTCTAACCCCCCCCCTTTATTTGTTCTCCTTCAACAGTAAAAATGAGAATAACTCCCAGAGTGATGTTGTCCCCTACAAGCTAGATGTGGTGGTCAAAGCTGATGTTATTTTACAGGGGTGAGTTCAGAAACAGTGTGTAACTGAGTCTTTTAGACTTGAACTCAGGAATTTCTTTTCTCCACTTTTCGCCGCTCACTATCTTCCTCTCTTTCTCTTAAAGTGTGTCCCGACCAGATAAGGTCTTCTTCCCACCTTCAAACTGGAAAGTGACCAAGAATGTTGCAGTGGAGCAAGAAATTGGGCCTTCTGTAGATCACATCTATGAGGTAAGAACTGTTGCTGTGTCTAATACCCAGGAAGCCGGTCATTACTCTTTATAAAGCAAATTCCTGTGTCTACAGCTGCAGAGAAAAGTCAGGCACATGACAGACACTCGCGGAGGACAGTGCTTTCTAAAAGGTTTTGCTGTGCCTAATTACCACACCATATTACACAATCATTTTCTGTAGAAAAAGAAATGAAATATAATTATGTAGAGAAATGAATTATAAAAAAAAAACACCTGAATACAAATATTTGTTTCAATCTAAAGTTTTATATGCGCCCAAAATCCAGCAGCAGAAAAAGAAAAACTTACTTGATTTGACAAATCTGGCAATATTCTGGTAAGTGCACAACGCTATCTCTAAACAAAGGAATATGAAGCAATTAATTAAAACTTGTATTAAAAAAAGGAATACAAAGTGATTCTGCTACAGTGCAATGCTGCTACAGTTCTATAGCACTAATGCTACTACAAAGTGGAGCAGCTTCAATTTAAACACCTTATTGAGTTAATCATATAAACTCTCTAGCTACTCTCTTGAGTAATGTTTCTATGTATGTATGATGAGAGAACATGCCGAAATATCCCTGGCTTATGTTTTGGTCATAACCAACCATATTTTGCCTTTTTGTGGAAGGAGCGAGCACAATATGCTTCACAAGAGATAAAGAGGATGCAGACTCTGACGCCCAAGGATTTAAATACTTGCTTATTTTTGTAAATATTTAGTAATAAAAGCTAGTCATACTTTACTGAATTTACTTTACTTGCTGCACATGGACAGTATATACGCAGATAAAATATTGCAGATGTGGAAGTCATTGTATTTAAAAGTATTCAATGTTTTGTCCACCTCCTTGTAGATTTCATTTAGATTTGATTTCATCTACGAACAGTAACATTTCAGTTTATTTTTTTATTTTTATTTTTAATTTTTTTATCAGAACACTGGTTATTTCAATTGCGTAATCAGTTTGATTGTTAGAATATTATACAGAACATAAAGTATGCATGTATGTAATGTGAGTATGCAGTATGTACGTATAGTACAGACCAAAGGTTTGGACACACCTTCTCATTCAAAGAGGTTGAATTTGTATTATGGCAAGAAAAAAGCAGCTAAGTAAAGAAAAACGAGCGGCCATCATTACTTTAAGAAATGAAGGTCAGTCAGTCTGAAAAATTGGGAAAACTTTGAAAGTGTCCCCAAGTGCAGTCACAAAAACCATCAAGCGCTACAAAGAAACTGGCTCACATGCGGACCGCCCCAGGAAAGGAAGACCGAGAGTCACCTCTGCTGCGGAGGATAAGTTCATCCGAGTCACCAGCCTCAGAAATCGCAGGTTAACAGCAGCTCAGATCAGAGAGCAGGTCAATGCCACACAGAGTTCTAGCAGCAGACACGTCTCTAGAACAACTGTTAAGAGGAGACTGTGTGAATCAGGCCTTCATGGTAGAATATCTGCTAGGAAACCACTGCTAAGGACAGGCAACAAGCAGAAGAATGAATTGGGCTAAAGAACACAATAAAGAACACAATAAAGAACACAATAAAGAACACAATAAAGAACACACTCTTTGAATGAGAAGGTGTGTCCAAACTTTTGGTCTGTACTCTATATAAACAACTTACAGGGTATGTACTTCTTTGCTTTTGTTGATGTTGGTATATAGACGTGTACACAATTATTTTTTCGTTCATGTTGAAGTATTGCAAATAATTAACATATTATTTCACTTTCTTTTACTTTCTTTCTGTAATCCCCCTTTCTAGTTGGTAAATAATGGTCCAAGCCGTATAAGTCACACACTTCTTCAACTGAAATGTCCCATGAACCTGCAAGGCCAAAGGTTTATGTACCCTCTGGAGATCATCACGAAGGGACCTGTAAACTGCACAACAGACAATATTGTGAACCCGCTGAATATAAAGGTTTGGAATTTTTAGAAAAATAATCTTATGGTTTAAAAAAGAATCTTATGGTCTACGTACAGTCATGTCTTAAAGCATATGCTATATAGAAAGTAATATTGTGGCATTACGAGATATATTTTTATATATAACTAGTTGAAGGACCCGTAGTTGACGGGAAAAGGGTTTGTAAAAAGATTTGAAAAGTTAAAGCTAAAAATAAGCTGATCAGTCTTTCTTTACAACCGAACTTTCTGATAACCTATTAATACAAATAAATATTAATACAAGAAATAAGACCTTTTGAAATTTTTATTTCTTTGTATTAATAGGTTATCAGAGAGTTCTGTTGTAAAGACAGACAGACAGACCGACATGTCTGTGGGCTTCAATATGAAATATCATCACTGATGCCTTGTTTATGCTATGTTGTACTTCTTTTGTCTTCAGCCAGAGAGTGAATCCAGATGAGAAATGTAAAAAGTATATTGGGTAAAGATTAACTTTAGTCTTAAAAATGACAAATCTGGCTGGACAGACAAACATACAGATGTACAGACATAAAGAAAAATTTCGGGTCCTCCAATGTGTGAAGCAAAAAGATATCATTGAAAAGGTTTGACCAAAATAAACACAAATCCTTTTTAAAAAATGTATATAGATTTACAATTATATGTTTGTACATTTTGTGTAATTTATGTTTGAAATCGGTTTGAATGTCCACCCTGTATGTTTGTGAGGTTGTTGCTTAAATGTATGAAAATGTACATCATAGACACACAAAGGAACATATAAGAAGACGGCAGATTTCAAAGCACACAGATCATCTGTAAAAAGTAATAGCTTGGATGTGAGTGAATTATAATGATCATATAATCACACACAGAACTAACCAAACCAAAAATTCCCCCGCTCCACCTCCCAAAAAGACACCACCCTCTTTAAAGAGAAAATCATTACACAATACCCACTTGAGTTTTTTCATGCTATTTTCATACACACAAACACCAGCAATTGGTGCACAGAAAAACAATGTTGTCACTACTCATCTCTTCCAGATCCAGTCTCCCACAAGACACACACACACATACCCTCTTACCACCGCAGACAATGGCTTTGACTTTGAACATCCAGTGGAATCTTTAGTATTATTACTTAGCACATTGCCATATGACCAGCGTAGGTATGAGACTGAGCTGATAAAAATGCCATACATATTAGCTTAGTCATAATTGCTTCATGTAACGCTTGTACACATAACACATTCATCTGCACACTCCTTTTTTTGATTTTGATGTTCTCTCAGGCTCTGGTCACTTTGATTGAATACAACTGTAGACTTCAGTCATTGCATCCCTAGAAAACCAGCTGGAAACAAGCTTTTCTCATGTAATGGAATTAAGCTGTGTTGTAGTTTTTGTCTTTCTGTGCTTGAATATTTGGTTGTGAGGAGTGCATCATGTGATATTTTCCCCAGTGGACAAAAAGACAGAGGTTTGGATAAATTTGGTAATGCAGCCACATGTGAAATTCTGAGTGGTGTCCATGTGAGTCAGTGGGTGGTTCAGATTCAACAGTGAGCTCAGCATCTGGATCTAACGCCAAATGGGCGTTAAATTTCCACTCAGTCTTCCCCTCTCTCTCTCTCTCTCCCTCCCTCTCTCTCTCTCTCCCTCTCCCCCCCCCCCTCTCTCTCCTCTCTCTCTCTCTCTCTCTCTCTCTCCAGGTTCAGCAGGCCACAGAGCAGCCTCCTTTATCAAACCACCACAGAGAGAAGCGTGAAACACACAAGGGAGATCTGACTGAGTTGACAAACCTGGTAAGAGCACAAAAATCTTACTCAATACAGAAGTTCAGCAATTGGCAGAGAAAAAAAAGGAAAATATTTCAGCACATATTTGATATCCATGCAGAAGAGAATATTAACCTGTTCCTGTTCTGAAGAACATGTAGTTATTAATAGTCATTTAAACTGTTTCTGAGTGAACTGTCCAAATAAACAGTCCTCATAAGGCTCCCCCTTGTCTTTGAACTTAAAAGACCAGGCCATTAAGTCATGTAATGAAGTGAGTCAGACTCTGTGGGGTTAAAGAATTACTCTGGCTGACTGAACAGCTTGAAAGGTGCGTTTGAGTATGCGCCGCCCCCTCTTATTGACATGTACACCCACCTACCACTTTATTGGGAACACAATATTAATACGGAATAGGGCCTGTTCTCAAAACAGCCCCAGTTGTTTTGTGGCATGGGTTCAAGAGATGTTGGATGATGACTGCATCTTACAATTCCTGTTCATTTTTCAGGTGCATTTTCATTCTGCAAATCTCTCTCACATTCCAATTTTACTGTGTGTTTGGATTGGATTCAAATCAGGTGACTTGGATGATCATTGAAGAATATAAACCAAACTCACGAACATCAGAAATGACTTTTACTTTGATATGATTGAGGACATGGCCACGGAGGCCTTAGTCAGCAACCATACTCAAATGGCCTATGGCATTCAAGCAATGATTCATTGCTACTTCTAGGCCCAATACAATGTGTGTACAAGGCATGTTGGCTTAGTCTTCTGCTGTTGTAGCCCATTCACCTCAAGATGTTGTGCATTCTGAGATACTTCTCTGCTCACCACAATTGTTCTTGTTTTGAGTGTTTATCTTACTTAATGCAGCCCTTTAGTTAGCTTAAACCAGACTAGACTGGCCATTTGCAGTTGACCTGTTTCATCAAGTTTATTCCATCCACAGAACTCACAGGATATTTTTCTTTATTGCATCATTTTGAATAACCTCCAGGGAACATCCAAGGGGATCAGCAGATACTCAAACCAGCCCTTCTGCCATGCTCAAAATCTGAGATTGCATTTTATATATATAATTTTTTTTTTTTTGTCATTTTGATGGTTGACATGAATTTTACTTAAAACTGCCGTCTCATACCTACATGGTTTTATGCATTGCCCTGCTGCCATATGATTGACTGATTAGATGGATGCAGGAATGCATCAGTGCAAAGGTTTTGCTAATAAAGTAAAGTTCTTGTGTACAGCTCTTGTGTCTCTGAGTCAGATTCACAAAGAAAGTCCTTTAGATATTCTAAAGATATTCTAATGGAATAGTCCATCATTTTCCCCTGCCCTCTCTGTGATTGACTCTGAATGACAGTGGCTTGGACCACCAGCTCCACACAGCCATTCATATACAACTGCACTGATTTCTCAGGGCAGCTCTGATTCCCATATTTGGTTGGGGATCTAATGAAGTGATTGAAAAAACAGGATAATTGATTTCACTGTTTGGTCTTTAATTTGGCTGACTGAAGCTGCAGCTGAAGCTGCATTTAACAGTCTCCTGATTTTTTTATTTAAAAAAGCCTAATCTGAATTTTTGTCTTTTAACTCTGTTTTCAATCTTGGCTATGTTTTAGTCCTGTTCCATGGTTGAGTGCTGGACCCTGCAGTGTAACGTGGGAGTATTAGAGAAAGGTACCAGTGCTATACTCCAGGTGCGTTCACGCATCTGGGGTGAGACATTCAACATGGTGAGTTTCAGTACACACATGCAAAAAAGTGCATTTATATTACTCTGCATATTGGCGTATACATTTTGTTAAATTTTTTTTAATACTATAATTTTTTTATTTTATTATTATTATTATTATTTTTTTGACCTCAGATGAACGTTATTTAAAATCAGCCTCATAATAATATCAACTAAATGTCAGTGTTAATCATGATCTGTAATGTTCCACTTGTGACATGTCATTTGGCGAGAATAGAGGTGGGAAAAAACACTAGCCAGACACAGTAGCATTACAGATTACTAGTGTATGCA
This sequence comes from Clarias macrocephalus, assembly GCA_011419295.1. NCBI lineage: Eukaryota > Metazoa > Chordata > Actinopteri > Siluriformes > Clariidae > Clarias > Clarias macrocephalus. Next base: position 153,842 of record JAAGKR010000645.1, on the reverse strand, counting down.
TGTGCTCTTGAGAAGGTCAGCTGTTACCTCTAAATAGGAGCTTTGTTGAAAGTCCTTACATGCTCTACATAGCTTAAGTCAACACACAGGGAATTGTTGAGCACACTGGAAATTCATTATCTGCAAAGTTCTCATATGATTGGAATGTGGCAGGGATTCTTGAAGAACAAAAAAAAAAGTATACTGCCATCTGCTGCATCTAAAAAGAACTGCAATTGTTTTTACCATTAATAATTCACATGCAATATATTGAAATGCCTCTGAATGATGTAGATCTTTCTAATACTGTTTTTACATTTGATTGCAGAAAAAATATAAGAATTCTATTCTGGAGTGTGCAGCTAGTTACAAGGTGGAAAAGATGCCTTATGCCATTTTGCCCAGGGAGATGCCAAGTGGCTCTAAAATGGTAATTAAAATGCAGTTATCATACTCTCATGAATCATTCAAGATTTTATTAATTCAAAAATAAATGTAAATAAAAATACCAAGTTTTGAAGTTAATTTACACAAGTGATATGTTATTTCAGATGACAACACCTGTGCTGTGGAATAAACCAGACAGTCCTTATGATGTTCCTCTGTGGATCATCATTCTGGCAATACTGGCTGGTCTTTTGCTGCTGGCTTTGCTTATTTATGTTCTGTATAAAGTAAGTATGGAATAAATATATGGTATATATACCTTTACACTGATGACATTTGGGTTTGAAATGCCTGATATTAGCATCTAGAAAAGAAAGTCTTTTTAAAGCTAAGAAAAGCATGATGATCAGAGCCATTGCACAAGCATTAGACCAATAACTTGCAGTTAATAACTTGTAAATGATCTGTAAATAGTTACTGTTAGTGAGTAGAAGGTGGCTGATCTCTAAAAGGCATGGAGATTAAACTAAACACTAAACATTATTTTTATTTACCAAGGTCTTATACATTTTATTAGCTTGTTGGGTCTATGGCTTTTTCATAATTAAGCCAAATTCTTTAAATATTTGCCATGCAGGGTGCCTAGACTTTTGCTTTGGCTCTTTTTCCCTTTTTGCTAGTTTAAATAGAGAAGCTGTGAATAAAAACACAGAACAACCACAGACATTATCAACACCCTCTCCAGGGCTGGAATGCAGGTACTGCAATAAACTGCTCTAGATTTTGAGAGCAGATAGCAGCCATAACACAAGAAATTCAAAGATCTGAAAACAAGTTTTAATTCTACCAGAACATACAAGACAATCGATCAAGTGTGGTGCAGGAAGTGACAAAGATTAGGCTTGCAAGGCCTCATTAGAACCCACTTCCGTCGTCTTTATTGATGATGTAACTCGTGGTACTAACAGGAGAATGACTTCAACAGATATTGTTTTCAAATTTAGTGAGAAAAGTCTCCAATCTAATTGGAAGGAACTTTATCATTAGCAAGACAATGACACAAATGACTTAACACCAACACAACAAAACACCTCATCAGTGAAAAAAGACTCACAAATGGTGTACTCGACTGAAAAGTGTCACAAAAGAAGGTGGCAAGTGTGCGGTGATGTCCTTGGGTCAATGACTTACCTGAATGCATGCAATAATTGTATCAAGAGTTATTTATGTAAATTTACTTTATGATTAGGCAGCATGGTGGCATAATGGTTAGCACTGTGTCCTCACACCTACAGAGTTGATTCGTGCCTCGGGTCTGTGTGTGGAGCTTGCATGCTCTTCCCAGGCTAACTGGCATTTCCAAATTCCCCATAGTGTGTGCTTGTGTGCCTTGCAATGAACTGGCACCCTGTCCAGTATGTATGCCAACTGGGATAGGCTCTAGGCTTACGCAGAGGATGTGTGGTACAGAGAATGAATAATAAGACTTTGACTTTCTCTCACAGAATCCTTGCATGTCTATAGAAATGTTAGCAAGTGACAGCAGAAATTCCAATCCATCATTGATATTCATCTTTTGATCACAAACCCTTATTTGTACTCGTCTATCTTCAGCATACAGAAAAAAAAGACTACGTTATGTGTCTTCTGTATTATTAAAGAGGACTGTACAGATCATTCAAATACATTTATAATATACAATTGTAATAATGAATATATCTGTTGTGTTATTCCTTTAGCTTGGTTTCTTTAAGAGAACTCCCTATGGCACTGCAATGGAAAAAGCACAGCTGAAACCTCAGGCTGCATCTGAAGCTTAAAGCAGGTCTGGGACTGCTCAGTAAGGATGAAAGACCACTGGATATCCATTGCACTGCACTGCACTGGACAGAAAGACCCCAAAGACTCAAAGCCAAATGAATGTTTTTTGTTTTCATTTTTGTTGCCTTGCTTTGCCGTGGGTTTGGATTGCATTCACCAGTATTAGCCTCACACACTATTGCAATTTTTAGAGCCTATTTCTATGAACTGAAAGTGTTTACTTATTGTGAAGGACAAATCTTGTTTTCTCTGCACTCATCTATGCAGTGTTTAATGTTTTGATTTTTTTTTTCTCTTTAAAAAAATGTTTAACATATTTTGGTGCTAGAAACAATGTGTTCACATTTTGCTCACTACTTTTTAAATGACAAATAATTACAAAAGCCTTTGTTTTACTGTTTGAGTTTCAGTACTATATTTTACACACAACCAGAAGATGTATGTATGTTTTTTCCAAAGAATAAGGTCACAGCTTTTATCACCACAACCTTCACTTTCTGCTGTCCTTTGAATGATCAATTTATGAACACTTGTGTGTCTCTCATCTTAGAAGATGGAGTTTAAGAATACTAAAGGGTTTCAGAGGAAAAGCTTCCCCCCCCCCCCCCCCCCATTCTCTTTCGTCCACCTCTCACTCTATAAACTCGGGTTGGTGTCTGTCTCAGGTGATAAAGTTGTACAGCAGTGCTCAGATCAGGTGTGCCACACTCGAATGGGCTTGGAAATCCATTGAGGATTCTTTTCCAAGTGCACATGTTCCCTCCTGCTGACCTAATTAACAAGAGTGTTGCCTTATAAAGTCATTTGGGTCATGACTGGATGTGCATCAAGCCTTTGAAACCTCATGCAATGCCTTGAAGCAAAGCTGTGCTTTGCCGATACATAGGAAAGACGTGTGCCCTGTGGCACACACAGCATAGCAGGAAGTAGCAAACAATCAGTAAGGGCTCACTGTGTACATGTATTTTTTCTTATCTGTGCAAAGTACAGAAACCCCACTGTATACAGTTGGAGTGAGGTTGTCTCTAAGTGTGTAGTAGTATTCAATGCACCCATCTAATGAGTACTGTTAGGTGTCTGTAGATATTAAGGGATATGGTAAGTAAGTAAAAGACAATCCCAGTCCAAGGCAGCGGTCTAAGCCAGGGACAGAATGTGGATGACACACTATTTTAGTTTGTGTTTGTCTGTCTGGTGGATGTACAGTATATGGATGTATGCATACATGTGTGTCTGGCTTCATTGGTGTGAGAGATTTCCTAGTCGCCCAGTTTCTTGTATTTTCAGTTCTGGCCATCCTGATATTTAATAGCATATTAATGCTAATGCCGAAGCTGGTGGTGAAGTGATCACTCATGGAGAGATGCTGCATTCAACTGTGTTAGACTTTTATTAACTACAAGAAAGAGAGAGAATGGGCATAGGGAAATGCTAGGATCTGTATGTAAAGTGCAATACTGTTTTCTCCTTTTCATCTTACTGTATTTTTTTTTTTTTTTACTACAATGTTTTCATACAGACAACAACCTTTTGAGGTGGAGTAATTATTCAGGAGAGTTTATGACTATTGTTATTTTAATAATCAGATATTTGGAAATGTCCCTTGCATTTTTTTTAAATTAGAAAAGAGCTTAGTTTGAACTGGCAAGGCTTCATGTTTGATAACCTCAGCCTTTTATCCTGAGCATCACACTATCATACTGTAACAATCTGTTACAGTTTTATGTAAGGGAGAAATATATAAAACCGAGTTGAAACATTGTGGTGTTTGTTGTTAGTGTTGTACCTTGAGTGCAAAAATGGCTTGAGTGTTTTTAATCACACATTGTTTAAAAATGTAACAAGCCTACGAATTAAGACTCAAAATGATGTCATTTGCTTGTTCTCATTGCAATGTTTAGCTTAGTTTCAGACATTTATTTATACCTTTATAATTAAAATGTTTCTTTTCATATTATCTTTTTTTCTGCAGCAGGAAGCACTGGTTATATTTTGCCCTATCCCAACCCTTGTACCCACATACTTTCTTTTAGTTCTAAAAAGTTGTATATATTATGTTGCAAGGAGGGTGTTTTTTTTTCTTTCTTTCTTTTTTTTTTTTTTTTAATAAAACCGGCATAAAATTACATCACCCCATATTGGGGATAATTGGAGGGGTTGTAAAAGTAATTAATTATTTGTATGGTATTTTACAATTTGCATTTAAAATAAATCTTTCAATTTTTATGACTGTGTTTCTTGTGGTTATACATGACTTTAAATTTGCCACATTACTAATTTCTATAAGCAGTATTTCAATAATTTATTTAACAAAAATAAAATTTACAGTTTGCAATACATCTAAAATAGTTGATATAGGCTGTACAATCCATTGAGCTTCAATATCTTACAAAGGTTATCCTTTATGCAGTTTAAATATAGAAGAGCATCTTTATAACAGCTAATAGGTATACTAGTAACAGTTATACCTGTAAGTCAAAAGTTTGGACACACCTTAATATGTCTTTTGTCATTTTTTTATATTTTCCTTCTACATTGTAAAACAATCCTGAAGGCATCCAAAGTATGCCATAATCTCCTTTGAACAGTTGATATTGAAATGTGTCTGCTACTTATGCTCTGTAAACCCTTCATAACAGCTCTAATCTGAGGTGCTGTTAACTTTCGCTTGACCTATTAAAGAGCAGTTGACCTCCGTGTCTTAAATTAACTGACTGTCATCAGTTACTTAATTACTTTGTTCCTTCTGTGTTATTTGATAGTTTTAGAAAATCCAGTACAGTGGAACCTCGGATTGCGAGTAACAAGGTTTGCGAGTGTTCCGCAAGACAAGCAAACATTTGAAAAATAAATTTTGACTTGAAAAACGAGCAAGTCTTGGTATCATGACTACTATGTAGCACGCATGCGCTTCTTTTTTTGACACAGAGCGTCACGTGATCACAGCTGAGCCAACGGTTTTTCTCTCTCTTGCGCTGCAGAATTGTGGGTAATCGTCTCCCTGCTGGGTCTCTCACTGACTATAATCAACATCCGTCCACGCGTGTACTGTTTACTATAACACTGTGACCATGTGTGTATCTAAAACTTTTTTTTTGTATGCATGTGTGTACAGTGCGTGCGTACTATTTAACACACGTGTGCGCACTTGTAAAGCAAAAGAAAGTCGTATTAGAGAGGTTCAAGATCCATTTTCTCTCTCTGTATCAGCCTGCACTTTGTGTCTGTGCGCGCCGAGCGTCATTGGACACCGTGCCCCTTCACACACACACGTCCTCCTTTCGCCTTCATACACACACACACACACACACACACACACACACTCTCTCTCTCTCTCTCTCTCTCTCTACTCTACACAAACACACTGCTCTGTCGAGATTCTTTTCAAAGGTAAAGTGCAGGTTAATCTGTTTTATTTATACTTTACAGCAGTGACTCCGTTAGTGTGTCGCTCAATCGAGTGCCATTAGATTTCTTGTTCTTTCCCCCCGATAAAACAGTGCTTCCATTGTGTGTGCGCGTGTGAAACTCAAATAATAGTGGAGGAAGAGTAACTGTGTAAGACGAGAAGAGGGAGAGGGGAGGAGCTCCTTACTTGAGCTTCACACACACACACTCACAGAGTGCCTGCGTGCACAAACGGAAACACTTGTATGTCGGGATTTATTTTGAAATGAATAATTAGAGTTTCCATTATTTCTTATGGAAAAATTCAATTTGGTTTTCGAGTGTTTTAAAATACGAGCCTGCTCCCGGAATGAATTATGCTTGTAATCCAGGGTTCCACTGTATTGTTCTAAATGGTAGAAAATAAATCAAAAAAACATTTTAATAGTTTGTCCAAACTTTTGACTGTTACTGTAAAACAGATTAAGAGTGCTGATTTATAAATCAGCACAAGGAGTAGGGTTTATACTGTAAGGCATTAGAGGACAGCTCTGCACTGGTAAGAGAACACCTTTATAAAGAGTCACATCCAATCGTCAATCCCAATTCAGGGTGTCATGGATTCCTCTACAGGCTGAAAAAAACTGGAAATGATTTCCTCGTTCAGTATGGAGCTGGACCTTTGAAGGGAACAGCACAAGTTTCAATGTTTTAATGTTCTATGGCTCTGGAAAGCTGTGTCAGTTTCTTCTGATTA
>JAAGKR010000645.1:118834-146334 GCA_011419295.1 Clarias macrocephalus | reverse complement strand
AACACCTTTATAAAGAGTCACATCCAATCGTCAATCCCAATTCAGGGTGTCATGGATTCCTCTACAGGCTGAAAAAACTGGAAATGATTTCTTCGTTCAGTATGGAGCTGGACCTTTGAAGGGAACAGCACAAGTTTCAATGTTTTAATGTTCTATGGCTCTGGAAAGCTGTGTCAGTTTCTTCTGATTATCAATGACATTGAGGTTCTGGATGTAGTGTTGTATATTGGTGATACTATGTAAAGGCAGCGACTGCTCAGAATCTGAATGAGGGCAAAGACAAAAAGATACAAAGAATAAAATAAACATAAAGCATTGATGTATGATAATATGGTCTCTAGCATTAACTGTACAGTGTTGCTATAGATTAGCTTACATGTAGATACTCGTATAGCAGGGGACTCCAAGAACATTCTTTCTGTGAAGCCCTTCTGGGGTGATGAAGGCACTGTACAAATGTGACACAATAAGGTTTCTTATACATGTTGAACATCTACATGTTTTTTTGCTCTCGAGCATTACAGAGGATTAACATTACCATAAGGCTGGCTTCTACAATCCTGAACAATCTTCACTGTCTTGGCAATCATCCGCTGTGGATTTGAGAAAAAGATATGAAAGTGTTTAAAACCAATAATAGCAGTAATGGTATGAAATCTCAGGAAGGTCTAGGGTCTCACCATTTTCTCAAAGTTAACCAGATTGTCAGTGAAATTCCGGTTACCCTCATGGATAAATGTCATGTCTGGAAAGAAATGAATAGAGTGAATCGGTCATGAATAACTAGCACATTCTTCTGGCAGGCTTTCTACTAGATTTTGGAGCATTGCTGTGGGGAATTGTTCCCATTCAACCAGTAGAGCATTAGTGAGATCAGGCATTGATATCTGGGGCACAGCCAGCATTCCAGTTCATCCCAGAAATATTTATCCAAAAAAAAAAAAAAAGTTCAGTGCTCTTTGCAGGCTGCTCGATTCCTCCCACTTGGCAAACCTTGTCTTTTCTGGACTTCGCTTTGCGCACATGGGCATTTTCATGTCCATGCACATGTATCATTGTATTTGTTACAGCATGTAAAAAAAACATCTTTTACAAAGCTTCCAACTTTGTTGCAACAGTGTGGGGCTCCCGTATGGATGCGATTTTGACGTGTCCAGAAACCTTTGACCATATTGTTTCTGTAACGGATTTAATACAGATTAAAGACCATTATATCAAAATCAGAGGAAAATCTATACAGTTTGGGAAATTACTTACTAAGAAATAGTTGAAGTATTCACCTCTGTTAGTAAATTAACTTGTTATGCAACTGTTATGGTTGGTCAATTTTTCCAAGGGCTGTATGGTTGATACCCTTATTAATGTTTTATTATCAATAAAGTGATTGATGTTTGCATTACCTTTCAGTAGCAGAGGCATAAGTGGAATGTATGGTGGGTTAAGTTTGGCTACAGCCAGTCTGTACGCTCTGTGATTGTGGGATGGATCCTGCACACAGGAACAACAGGAGTCAGAAAGAGCCATGCGGCTGAGATCCTGAGTATGATTTCTTCATATGGTGTCCCAGTGCTACACTTACCAGTAACCTCTCATATGCACAGTAGATCCTTTTGGTTTTGCTTGGCAATCTCTATTAAAAACAAGAATCATAAGAAAAGATTATACTTCATCAGAACACCTGGGGTTCATGACTTGCATTATAATGAATTTTCATGGATCTTGGAAGAAACAAAACATAATGTATTCTAGTATACTGTAGATTACCATGGCAAAGTTTATTACTGCATAGCCCATTAACCCCCCCTCCTCCCCCAATACTCTACCACTTTGCTAACAGTAACAATGTTAAACGTACTACTGAAAAAACATTAATAAACTTAATAAACTACATGTATAACCATTCATACTTATATTTAAAGTTGTGGAAAGATTTATGAGTCAGGAAGTTAGTTCATGTTATCTCTTACTTAAATAAACTGTCATCCCAAAGCAGCTTGTAACGGTTCTGTTTTGAGTTCAGTGGGTATGGAGCAGTTACACACTCACCTCCCATGTTTTATAGAGCCTCTGCACTGCACTGTTACTCAGGCCAAACATCACTGCAAAGAACAAGTTCAGGTTCTTCAGCTCCTTCAATCTAGAGAAAAAAAGTCACATGATATGGGAACAAATGTCTCTGTTGATTTTTTAATCATCATGTAAGAGTAACTATCATGAATTACAAATTGAATGTTAATATAACTAATCGCAAACTGTTTAAAATGTGTCCAAGTTCTAGAATGATATTTTAAAATTTCATGAAGAATGATGGCCAACATGTGATTAGTCATTGTACAGAAATGCTGCCTCAAATGTAGAATGCAAACATTCTAATCAGTGTAAATGAATTCATATCTGTGGTAGTTTTAACTTCCAGACCTCTACTGTTAATGTTTGACCTTAAGTGTTTCCAGGTGACACTATTCAGATTTCAAAAGACGTCAGACAGCAAAATTAAATTGAAGGGATTAAAAGTGGAGTCAAAAAACAGTATTAGCTTTAAATATTTAAGTAATAGATTATTTTAAGATCATCATGGTAGAAATTACATACAAATAAGGTATAATATGCTGTAAAGATGAGGGAAAATCAACACTGTGATGTTTCTCAATTCTATTATGTGGCAATCCACGCATCAACACTGACTCCAAAATCGACTTTTTATAATGATTTTTAAATTTATATACAGTATGTTTACATTTGAGCTACAATGTTGCAGTTCCTCTAGAAATCTACACTTCACATGCTCTAAACTATTTACACACCGGAGCAAATTATTTGGTAAATTTGTTTAGAATTGTAACAAAGTCAAAAAAAAATTTATATCGCATCACGATTATGATACTAACAGAATGGAATTACAAATTGAATAGTCGCCTAGGTATTGTCATGTATTATGTCATGTCATGTTCCTGGCGATTCCCTAATGTACGTCCTTAATGTACGCACAGTAAAATCAATCAAATGTGATTCTACCACAAATAATTAAACACTGAATTATACCCGACACCAATGATTAATAATCCCGTAATCCCTTATCACCAGATAGTACATTTATTTACAAATTTATTCCGAACACAAATTTCAGTTGCAGTAACACTCACACAGCTGCAATTTTAATGAACTTTTTGAGCAGCATGGATCTTTTCATTAGGTCTTCACATAAGCAGAGTTCAGTCACTACCCAGTACTGCACTTTGTTGAAATGTTGCACAAACTGCTCCAGATTAGCTGTAGTTGTTCCTGGAAATTTGTTCCGCCCAAAAATGTAGTAGACAAGCTCTGCCTGTAACAGAACAGTGACAAGAAATTACAAAACTGATTGAGGCATAAATGATAGAAAAAGACAGTTTCTTTCAAATCTCACCTTTAGAAGAGAAACAAAATTGTTTCTTTGTCCTCTGTGTTGTTGAAAGAGAAATTACATACCTTCAGCCTAAGAATTTTGCAGAGAATGCTGTTTTTTTTCTCCCCATATAAGTAAATTATACTTCACAGCAATGCAAACCACAAGTGAGACAGCAAGCAAAAACTTTTTTTCCTGTATTGTCCTCCCTGACATAGAAAGTTTCTGTCTTTAAAAAGATATACTCTTCTTATACCTTTATATATCTTTTGCTATGATTTATTTTTTATTTCTTTTAATACATTATCTATAGATAAGCTAATAAGAGTCAAGCTGATCCAGTGAGATGCAGTGGTCATGATTCAAGTAACATGCCAAGAGAGTAAATGCTGAGCAGCCTTTACCTCATGCATGGCCATGAAGAGTTCCCAGTCGTAGTTGGTCAGGTGGCTAGCAATCTCCTTAGAGCAAATCTGCTCCAGGAAGTCAACAGTGCTCCTCTCTGGGCCAAGCTGCCCGGTCAGAGGGGTCTGTCAAAACATGGAGTGTAAGAGCTATTAGAGTCAATTTCCAATGACCCTATATCCATCACCACTAATACCCAAACTAATCTACACACACTCTACAGCATGCACTACCTGTCCAAAAAAATTGCTGTTTTAGTAGGGTCAAATTATTGTCTTAAATCAAGCAAGGAAAACAACTGCTCAATTGATTATTAAAACCTGAAAAGATATGGCTGAACCAACACGTTCATGAAAAAAATGTGGTCGGAAGAAAAATCATGAACAGCGATCACTTGAAGATCACTTAAAAAGAAATGTTGCCCAGGCAAGTGTATTGTGTATACAGTAAGAGAGACCCTGAATGGATTACTACTGTAAATACACCTACATTGGTTAATGCTTATTAGTTAAAGCTAATTCCACATAAATTTGTAAAAATTTGGGTACTTTTTAATTCAGTCCTTTTTTTCACATATTTTTTTTCAGTTAACAGCTAAAACATACTAATTATGGTATTAATAATGACAATTATAGGCTTAATTTGACTCAATGATGACTCATGATATTACAGTGGTACCTTGGCTTTCAAACGCCCTGCCTCACAAAAGAACTGAAATTTGCAGGAATCGGCATATAAAGCATTTTCAGCATACAAGCAAATGAACCAAGCCATACTGAATGCCGGCTAAGTTGCGCTGCATGTAAGCCATTCAAAATAATCTGTAAACTCGCTTTGATTGGCTTTACCTCATGCATGGCCATGCATGTTTTTGTCAGTGGAAACCAAGAGTCTTAGCAAGGATGGTAGCAAGAAGAAAAGAGAGTCAGTTTTGTTTTTAAAGCAGCCAGTGCTAAGGGGAATAAAAAATTAAGGTTAAGTGAGGTTTAATATTTTTATATTTCATACTAGATGTGCATGTAACTTTGTTTGCATGGAATTTAACTGCACACTCATAAGCATATTTAAAAAAAAAAATTGGAATGAGCTAAAACTTTTCCAAGGTCAATTTTAGGATAAGGGTGTTTTTCATTTAAATTTCAAAGTAGCATGTTTTCTCTTGCCATGTGCCGATTACGATGGAATAAAGCTGATGTGTTACCTCAAGCTTGGCCAAATAAATCTCTGAAAACTGCATCAAAATTTGTTCAGTAATTTTTACATAATGCGTGCACAAACAAACAAACAAAAATTCCAAATACCATCTTGATGTTTTCTATTACTCATCTTATGTTCACCCAAATATTTTTTAGCAAATGTCTTCGATGTACAGACCTTACTGTTTTATTATGTAGATAGATGTATATAGATTTTACTTCATGTTCATGTCTTTTCAAAAATTTTTGACTGCTCTATATGCAAAAATATGATTATATTGTTGGAAATTGGTAATATTGGTAATATTTTTGGGTGGCTGGAACAGATTATCTGCATTTACATTACGTGTCGCAATACGAAATTTCACCTTAAGAACTTGCTGCTGGAACGGATTAAATTTGCATGCCGAGGTACCACTGTATTTGGATAAAAAAATATATATACAAAAACAGTTAGTATGTGTTAGTTACTGATGATACATTAACACTGAATTGCATGTTTTATGTTAACTAATACATAACTAAAGCATCAGAAAAATATCTGTATCAGCAATTATCTTGATTGGTGTCACTAGTTCTTATTGCACAAGGGCACATTTAAGTGTTTTATAGGCGAGAGACACTCACCAGCTGTTCTACTTGAGAAGCAGTGCACAAGAAGAGCCGCTCGTTCAGCCCCAGAGATGTGAAAACGGCTGTAGCATCTAGCTTGAGCTGAACTCTCTCTAAAAAAAAAAAAATAATAATAATAAAAAAAATATGCAACCAAGCAAGTTTATGTATTTTTTTTTCATGTTTAAACTCTTGGGGAAAACCATTCAGCTCATCACTGCATCTTATATTACACTTACTAGTCATATTTCGGTTCTTGTGTGTGTGGTAGTGCATTGATAAAACAAGCCTGTATTAGTCTACATCTTCACTGCACTCTAGTTTTAAACATCACTATTGTGCAATATCAAAGTGTACATTACATACCTCCTGAAGAGTTCATTTTCACCACCACATGGTCTGCACCCGAGTCCACCAAAACATCCATAATGTCCTGCACTGAGCAGTTCACAGGCAGCATCAGTGTTATGGCTTTATGGTCCGGTTTGAAAATCTCATAGAAAACTGCAAATATGTTAAAAATGTCTATTACTGAGATATCCCAATAATTATAGAATGTTACACTCTGTTTTATAGTATTTTGACATTCTGGTCATCAGCTGACTTCATTTTATTGCCACAACATGTTGCTGAGTCTACACCTGACCACGCGAAGGAACCTCAGATAATAACACTACCTCCAGTGGCTTGTAAAGTGAACATGATGCATGATGGGTGCTTCCCATTTCATCGCTCAGGAATAGGGTAATACTGTACTTATTCATGAGTTGGTCATGAGGTCAGAGGTTCTTAACCCTCTCTGCTCCAGAGGCTCTGTGTTACGGCTGACCCTGCACTCTGATCCCAGCTTATATATCTGCTTATATATATATATATATATATATTTTTTTTTTTTGTCTGGGCAGTATAAAAGAAACATGACAAATCATGTAACAACTGTTAAGGAAATGCGTATGAGTTTAACCTGTGTCTTGAGCTCTGATGCGATGGCACTTCCCAGTTGGCTCCTCATAAGTGGCAAACCAATCAAATTTTTGATTCAACTGAAAAAAAAAATTAAAATTGAAGAAAGAAATTTAATTTATCCTTAAACAATTAAGACTATTAATAACTTTAATAGAATTTTGGTTTGCATAACTCTATAGAATTTGAATACTAGAAATTTGGAGGCTGGAGTAATTTTTTTAATCTTTGGATATCCTCTAATTCAACTATCTCTTCTTTAAACTTCCCCATGACTCAGTATTCATTCAAGTCAGCACAACCCTGGATAAACCGAGTAAGAGCGCAAATACCCATGGCTATTTATACAAAGCAAAACTAATTACACTCAGACAAGTCACAGGTGTGGAAACTTATCCCTAATAGCCATTTAAACCTGTCTGTCAGTTTGTGTGGACATTATCACAGGTATTTCAATTATAGATCAGTATCATTTGAGTAATTTCTGTAATAATTTTAATTTAAAGAGAACTCTCAAATCTATGTGATAATAACTGGCTTCCCCCACTACTATCCTTAAGTAATATATTTATACTGTATATGTAATGTATATTCCAGACACACACACATACACACACACATAAAAGATTAAATTAGACAGTCAAATGTTGAAAATGTGTCTACTTTTGAAGCAACCAATTTCCACACAGTAGTTACAATAGTTAAAGTCTTTCATTTATTTACCATACTGATTTTATTACTTGTGATCCACTTTAGATTGATGGGAGCAAAATGGCTCACCTTTTACCAATTTACATGATTGCAGGACAGTCTATTTAAGTTGCACTTTTGGATAGTATGTAGCCAACAATCCAAGAGAGTAAAAGTTTAGTTCAGTGTTTGGGGAATATTTCCTCTTTCCGCTATTTTGTCCTCTGCTACAGAAACTCTTAAGCCTCTTTAAAGTCCTCCTCTCTACTCTTCACATTTTTACCCTAGCAGCTGTTTTTAGGTCTAAAATGTTTTGTGAATCATTTTTATCTTTACTAAGATTTAGTCCTAAGTTTAAGGGGAAATTCTAAAAAAAAAAAGTCATAATTCTAAGAATTTTCTTAGAATTTCATCACTAGGAGCAACTTTTAGGCTTAAGAAGCTTTGTGAATATGGGCCTTGCTGGTGTCTCTCATGGAGCTTACTGAGAGAATGCCAAGAGTGTAGCCAAGGTGGCTGCTCGAAAATATAAAAAATATTCTGGGTTACTTAACACATTTTTGTTGACTACATAATTCTATATTTGTTGTCATAATTTCATTGTCTTCAGTATTGATATACATATGTTGAGATAATAAAAATAATGAAAAAAAAACATTAAATAAGATTTCTTTAAACTTTTGACTGGTACATTACTACATGTTTAATAACAGTTAAACATATAGTGATAATAATGCATAAAAAAGACACAGTACAAAATTATTACTAAAATAATTTTTGGCAAGAGCTGCTCATGCCATTCACAGGATTATAAGTGTACTAACTGTTATGTTGTTGATTTTTCCCATTACTTAGTGTGTTTCCCTTGCTAAAAACTTCTCACTAAGATATTACTGTTTGTATTCTTATCTATATAGTTTTTTTTAAATAGATATTATGGAACTTACCTTCATAAGTGTTTGGCATCCATTCTCTGAACTGAAAGGATATTAGACATGACTGTTGATTAGCTGTCTGTAGTTATAGCATACTTTATATACAAGTTGGCTGAAATAATATGTTTTGTCAAAAGAAAAAAGACAGAATAAAAATGATGAATGACATGCAAATGCTGAATTACATGGACTGTAAACTTCTTGCACTTCCTAGCATTTATCACCAAAATCATGCCAGGAAGGGCAGAGCTTTATACCAGGAATCTTTTTTCAGAGTAAAAGAGATAGTAAACAGATTTATAAAGTGGTACTGCCATAAAAATATAAATAATTACAAACATAAACAAAGGCGCCTTTAATGTAATGGTAATGTGTTAATATAATGTTCGTCTTTCTTACATACATTCTGGTTTTTCTCCTATCCCTCAGCTGCTCTTTAAGCATGTTTGAGAGTCTTGTGTCATCCATCACCTCTTCTTTTAGTTTCTAGAAAAAAGAAAGAAAATGAAGAGTCCACAAAAGAGATATTTATGAAGACGGAACAATATGCTGAATGATGAATACACAACTCTCTTTGCCCTTTAGGCCTTTAAACTGGAATGCCGGAACTGACAAAACAAACCTCGAGGAAGTGGGAGGCCACAGGGTCTTCCTTCAGCTGTGAGCCGCAGAGAGCTACCCATTGGCTCACTAGTTTCACAATTTTTTGCCTGGTGTTCAGAGCATAAGCTGCTTTTTCCAGCTCAGAGCCTTCAGCTGACTCAGTGTGGTAGGTACAATGAAAATTAAAGAAAATTTTGCTTGTTTATTCATAAGTTGCATAGCTCACATGTATAAAAGAATGAACAGGTAAGAATAGCTATAAATAACAACTGCACAACAACTGGGGAAATGGAAGCCTATGAACTATTCTAAAGCCAGAAAAACAGTAGCACTATGTCGTGCACAAATATCAGCATTTGATTTCAAGTATTAGACGATTTTGTTCATGAAATGGTACCAGTGAAAGGATATTGGTGCTGAAGGGCAGGGCAGAGCTGTGCAGAGGGCATGAATACTTGGTGTGTGAGAAGAAAGTCATTAACACAGGCATCTGCAGAATAATGGAACAATCACATATGAAAACACACATACACTGTACTTGATTGTATTAAGGATTTGAGATTCTTTTTTAAAACCTTATTTTTCCACTACATATAAATATACACAGATCAGCCATAACACCATCACGTGATGTGAATGAAATTGATCATCAACTTTAGAACAGTAAAGTGGTGACGGGATCATTGGTACCCAGCAAATCAAGTTAAACCCACCACTGCAACACCAATGCAGCAGAAATCTTAGAAAAAAAGTAAATGCTGGCCACGATAGAAATACACCAGAACACCCACTACACCACAGCCCACCACACACAGCGACCCTGACCCAATCTCTAAGCTCCCCAAACCCCAATCCATCTGAGCACACATGGGATGCACCGAACAAACACGTCTATTCCACGGAGGGCCCACAGCACCCAATCATCATATAGATGATGATAATATCATAACATCATATCATACCACCAGAGGTCCCGAAGAGTCATGCCCCATGCTTAATGCATGATGCATTGCAAGTTTATTAGTTTAATCATATCTATAAAACTGGCAGTTTAGTTGCTTATACAGGAAATGTAAAAGTTATAGAAAGACATGCTGCACATGCAGGTGTCAGACCTATGGGATCACAGCCATTAGTGTCCAGTTTAACTGTCTCCAGGACATGTTCAAGAATCTTCTCTGGTGTTCCTGACATCACTGTATACCTGAGAGGAAAGTCAGAGAGAATGTATGATGAGATAGTGAGCCATATAGTTTCCAAAGCACCAAAACACTAATTTCACTGTTTCTGCCTTACACTGTCCATTGTGTATTGGTGTTAAATTCTATGCTGTTGTGTTCTGTTATTGGTTTACACAAGCATCTTCTTTGTCTGCTCTGTTTATCTGCTTTTTGTTAGTCCACTAATAGTTTGTACAGTATACACTATGTATACTACAGGTATCAAACAGGCATGTTCCAGCAGTGCAATGCAAAAAATATGCAGTTATAGACCAAGACGGGTCAAACATCAGAATGAAAAACAATGTGGTCTCTGTGACTTTGACTAGCATGGATGTTAGTATCAGATGGAATGGTTTGAGGCTCATCTTTTGACAATATCATACACAATAATGTTTACACAGAAATAACTTGTTGAGAGATTTTCAGCAAGAGAAATCAGAGGAGAATAACCTCACATTTGAAGATCACAAGAACAAGGATCTGCAGCTATCATGGACAAAGTTTCATCAAAACTGGATCGTTTAACACTAGAAAAAGACCAGGTGTTTTGTTCTAACTTTAACTGTCCAAGATTTCTGTTCTTTGCTGGCAGTCATGGAACCAAATGTGGTCTTTTGTTGTATCCCATTTAGAGATGCTTTTCTGCTCACCATGGTTGTATAGAGTGATTATTTGTGCTTCCTTCTGCCTGGTACTTCAAACCAATCTGGCCATTGTTGTCTCCTAACAACTAGAGTTGCTTACCAATATTTTTTTTATTCTCACCTTTCTGAGTAAAGTGAATGTTGTGTGTTCATGATATCACCAGTTCACAAAATATTCAAACCATCCCATGTGGTATCAGTTGATTCTATACTGGATTATGGTTTACCTGTATTGAACATGCCTGCCTGGGCTTTAACCATGACTTATGGACAGCATTCACATTTGTTGGATCCACCGCAATAAAAGCACTGCTAGCCTTATGCACTAGCATTCTCTCTTGTGCTAGTGCTGCACACTATCAATCAATCAATAAAAATAAATCAATAAATCAAAATTGCTGTATGGACCCGTGCAATTATTTAATCGCAAAAGGCTGCAATTTATTATAGACAATAGTGTGGAATCCATGTACACTTTGTCATTATTTTAATTCTTTTTTTTTTTTCAATAATTTAGAGGGAAACATCCTCGTAATGAGATCATTTGCCATTATTTGCTGTTAGCTTACAAATGAATATAAAATGGTTAATTTAATGGTTAAATACCGCAATTGAAATGTGTCAAAATAATTGCAATGCAGTTTATGTGCCTATTTCTTTGTTCACAATTACTATTTTCCATTTTAATAGAAAATATACATTGCCTACCCTACCTTAGCACGAATACTTTAATAAATATTTTACTGTTAATGAGAAACTTTACTTTTAAATATCTTTGAGTCTGTTGTTGCACACAAACATAAAAACACACACATAAGTACTGTATGAAGCTTTTTGGACATTCAGAAAAAGTAAGTAAAACAGAATTATGTTTAAATTACTTGTTACTGCTTCCTCCCTGATGTGATGCCTCCTGGTTTGAGCTTTTCTCAAGGACAAGAACAACTTTCCCATGTTCTTCTAAACGTACTGTATTAGCCTCCACATCCTAAAATACATTAGAAAATGTTTTTCCACAAAACTGCAAGATGACCTTTGAAAACAACTACAGTAAGCACCTACTTATGCGGTAATTCTGTGTTGTACATGTATGCAGACATGCAAAGGATGCAACATACTTTCGCAGTTTACCTTGAGTATGCGAATAAAATCTTGCTTGTCTACTCTGAGAAAGTGACAGTTGTCTTCCCTCAGTATTATGGTGGCAGCACGAGGAGCATCATTCACCAAAGCAAGCTGGCCAAAGTCTTCTCCTTCATGCAGCGTGGTCACCAAGCCCTTCTCAGACACACACACACACACACACACACACACACACACACACACACACACACACACACACACACACACACACACACACACACACACACAATAAAGTTTCCCTCACTCTTCATACAAGCCACATACTATATAAAGAGTTGTAGAACAATGTGGTGGCCTTTAATTAAATGGTTACCTTACAAAGGAGTTCTGAAAAACACATAACAGTAACAAAGGTCCATCTTAATGACTCTACCTTGCCATGTGTGATAACATTAACAGAGCCCTTCCAGATGATGTACCAGGATGTACCTTTGTCCCCTTGGCTGAATACTGAAAAAATAGTACAATGAATACCCTGAACATCAGTGTTTTACTTACAAATAGTCACATCAGTGGAAACAAAACCCATTAAACATATACACAATCAATGATCACTTATCCATAGGGGTGGCTAATCAATTTCATACCTATTAGATTCCCAGTGAAAGCCTGTACTTGTCTTAATCAAATAATATTTATGATTTTCAGGCAATGAGGGTGAACTCGATAATAATAACAGCTTCTGATGCATAATCATTCACAGCTGGAGAGGCCTACACTTCCTACTCAACATGCAAAGACCAGCTCTATCAAATGTATAGCTGAATATTAAACTATCATGAATCCACCAGATAACATCACGACGGTTTGATGTTTTCTTATATTTAAACAAAGCCCACATTGCCTTTAATACAGCTAAGTCAATAGCGCTATCCTCTGCTCTTGCACACTGCTGTTCAAACATAAGTTTGCTTTTGCACTCACACACTGTGCCTGCCTTGGCATAGGACTCAAAGACAAGCACTGCAGCCAGCTCTTTGCGAACCTAGAAGCATCAAGAGTGAGAGATAAGGTAAAAGGTTGATACATGTATTTGTTACAGAGACAGGAGGAAGCTACATAGAAAGTGCTCACTCACAGAAGTTGACAAATGGGCGACAGCCTTAACATGTAGCAGCTCCTCATAGATAACTTCCACATCCTCAGCTGTCCTTTGGCTTGGACTGACATAAAAAAGACAGTTATTACATAATCAAAATATGCTATATGACAGTATGGCCAAGGCGCTTCCTGAGAATGGTGGGATTATATACTAATTGTTTTGTCATTTGGAAGCTTGTTGTTTATTTGTGCATGTTGATCATGTACATTTTGTGCTCCATATAATTTCACACATCCGTTGTCTGGGAAATGTTTTGTTTATTAAGCAAAGATGCATGCTTTGCATGACAATCTTTTATAATTGCTATGTGTGAACTGCTGATCACAAAAATCCAAAGTAAATGAAAAGTGTTGTTGATGACATCATTCCATATATTTGTACAGAACAGCACTATTCTGTTTTATAAAATAATTTGCTGTATTTTGTTGTTATAAATTTATTGTCAATGTACGTATTTTAATATTTCAGTAACAGATTATCAATTATATACCAGTAAACTGGTAACAGGATCATAGGCACCCTAGGCTCATTTAAGTCTGTACGGACCAAATGCTATCTGGTGAGCTCCCACAGAGCTCCAACACTACCAGAAGACCCAGTGAACCACAGCCCGTTGCACACAGTGCCCAGCACAGCAAGAGCCCAATGGCCGCCGACCGACACCCAAACTTTGCACACCCAGTCTGAATGATCATCCACGAGACATGCCAGACAAACAAATCCACGAATGCACCCCTTCACCACAGCACACCCCCAGTCGTCCTGAGGAGTCTAGGTGGTTTTAATATTTATGTATTTAATATTATACCTGAACAGTGTCTGGATTCATTAGATGTTTGGATTTCATTAAATTGAAATATTTCAAGCTTTTTTTTTCAAGTTCTTGAATCATCTTTGCTTGACAATCTTAAGACTGCGAGCACCGTTTTTTTTGTGCCTTTACCCATCACACTTTTTGGTTACAGTCAATTTTCTATGTATATGCTTCCATACAGCAATCTGCAAACTGCCAGCCCTTTCAATAACGACCTTCCGCTTCTTGTGGAGGGTGTTGGTGTTTTCTGGGTAAATGTCAAGTCATTCGCATGATTGTGGTTGTGTTTATTCTACACCAAGAGATGCATGGTATTTGTACTGTATGAATGATAATTTACTCTATCACAAAATTAAACATTTTGAGATACTGAATTTTTTTTCATGAGCTATAAGCTTTAGCCACTGAAATAAAAACAAAAAATAAAAAATTTCACTTTATTTGTAGTGAATAAAAAATTACGATATTTAGTTTTTTGAGATGCACTGTATATTTACACACACACCAGCACGCATACACACACAGATTAAGCACAAGCCTAAAAAACCTAAGAAAAAAGCAAATAACATTGATCTCATTAACATTATTAATAAGTTTTCAAATTGAAAACGGACAAGCATAAGTATTTGACAAGGGCCAAATTGTGATGGCTAGACGAGATAAGTTCCCGATAAGTAGTGATTATTATCTACAAAAAATGCACCACAAAAGTAGCTTAAAACGCTAATGCTTGCCATGATAGAAATATTTCATGTGTAATAGTGTACTAGACACTGCAGCTGCCGTCCGACACAGTGCTTATGCTAACCTCTGTTCACAATAGGCATACAGTATGAACACCAGAAATAAAGCATGGAGCACTAGAATAAGAAGGTGGTTTGATATATTCAATTACATTTACATCATGTGGATGGGCGAGTGTCACTTCCCTGGGGAAGAGATGGACCAGGGTTCACTATGGGAAGCAGGCAAACCAAAATAACGTGATGCTCTAAACAATGTTCTGCCTGTAAACCGTGTCCTAGCAGTCAAATGGATGTTACTTTCAGATGCTCGACCTATATTGTTGCAGAGCATGTATAATCCTTTGTCTGTCCCTAATTTCAGAGGCCTCTTTTAGTAGAATAAAGTACACGACACACTGCAAAGTAGTTCAGGGATGGTTTGAGGAAAGTTCAAGGTGTTGTGTAGGCCTCCAAATTCCTCAGATCATGCATCTGTGGAATGTGCTGGACTAACAAGTCTGATCCACAAATGCCCCACATTGCAATTTACAAGACTTAGATCTGCTGTTAATGTGCTGAGGAACACTAGACACACAGTCCAATGTATATTAAGCAGACCAATAAAATAAAAATATGTGTAGATTCACAAGGTAGTTCATAAGGTATATGCACACATATACCATACATACACAATATAGGTTGTAAGCTCTAATTATATATAACATGAAAACCACTTAGGTTTTAGGTTTCCTTTGTGCCACTGGTCGTGTGCTGTGCAATTAGTGGTGTATCCTTAGGGTGCTGTGGGATACAGGACTTGTTTGGCTGGTGCATTCCATGGATGCTCGGTTGGTTTGACACCTGGGGAATGTGAAGGCCAGTCAACAACCTTGAACTCTTCGCCTGCTAAGCCCAGAGCGATGCTATGGATGTTCTGATACCTTTCTATAATGGCTGCCGTTTTTCAGTGGTTTATGCTGCATTGGCTTTTCTGTAGGATCACGTTGGAGGGCTATCCTTTGGTTCTCACAGTGTAGACGGGTACAGTTCACTGGTTTATAATTGATAATGAATATTATTAAGCTCATCTGACAGTTGTGTTAATGTTATGGCAAACTGATGTGTTTACACAGTACTGTGTATTACTATATATTAGATGTTTATCATGTCTGCATTATTATGTACAAAATCATTCACTATTTCAAAACATAACTTAAACAAAACTTATTAATAAAAATTAATAAATGAATAACATTACAAAAGAATATTTGCATGCCTGTAAAGAAAGCAACATATTATATTGTACACCAGTTTTCAGATAAAAAATAAAAAACCTAATGTGCAGTAGGCTCCTGGATTTTGCATTAAAATAAAAAGCAGCAACAAACTTACCAAAAAATAAAAATAAAAAAACTCATTCAACAGCACACTCAGAAAAGGCTAACTTACTTGTTTGTCTTACAATACTGTGCAAAAGTCTCATGTACATGCTGCACAAAAATGGCAAAAGCAAACATGCCTTTGAAAACCTTTCCACAGAAAAGAAACTTCTATAAAGAGCACTAATGTGAACTAAAATAAACACAGTAAATATTGGGTTTGAAAATGCACTGCATGAAAATAATCTGTAGTGTTAGATTCAGATTTGTGCAGTTTTATAAGTAAAACAGCTGTTTTACTGAATGTGCTGGAGAATATGCTCATCTGTTCTGAGGGCTTCTGGAAACATGGTATATACTGTATACACACACACAAAATGACAAAGTAAATAAATGTCAATTTGTCAGATTAATTTTAATCTCACCATTTGCGTAGTTTCATATTCAGAAGAGCATCAGGGCCCATCTGGACCAAGAATGATAGACCTTCCTGAAGCTCATCATCTTTTGTGTCTTTTTCACTGGTTGTGTTATTCAGATCAAATTCAGTCTCCATAAATCGGTAAAACTGTGTGTCTTTGTCATGGAAGTCCAACTCTTGCTTCACTAAAATGGAGATATATGGCATTTTATGTAAAAAAAAAAAAACAGCTCTTGAATACAGGAGACCTTCCCATCAGGTTAAGAATTATGGAAATTTTGCTAACATAAAAAAATTTATAGGTTATGTAACCCAGTTACCATTTACAATAATGCCCTCGTCGATTAAGACCTGCCACATGCCAACTGTCTGATTCCGGGACAGGGAGCAGTCATTCAGCCTCATCAGCCAGTCAACAAGTTCCTTACCACTGCAACACTGTCTGCATTAAAAAAAGAATATTTACATGATCATGTAAGTGAAAAAAGAAGCATATAACACTAACACAGATTGTTCCTGTGAGTATTTTTATTGAGAAAAAATATGCTCTTCAAAATGTACAAAGTCAAAAATAATTTTCAGCAGATCTTGAAAAAGAAAGAAAATTGCTGCTTGTATTCAACCCATTCAAACTAGTACTAGTTACTAACACCTTCAGCTTTAGTAGCATCTTAATGTATGTTGGGGCAAAGTCTGTTTTTGCACTGGTTTGGGGATATATATATATTTTTTTATCTTTCTTTCATAGCAGATTTGCTCCAGGTTCTTAAGACTAGTTAATGCTTGTTGAAATTCAAGTGGAAATTCTAATGGAATTGGACATTGATTAATATTCCATGTGTTTTCCTCTTTTTCCTCTTGTTAAGTTTGACAAAAAGGTTGTGAAGATAACAACAAAAAAAAAGCTCCCAGTATATGACATTTTACTGCAAGTAATGTTTGCTATGTTTACATAGACCATAGCAAAATGCTTAAAGTTATTCAGTTATTCACAATTCCTGACACTCCCAGAGACAGGGTTGCCAACCTATCGCAGGAGAAAGATTTATTTTAATTCCAAAGAAGTCTGAAGTTTACATACACTTCGCTAGTAATTGGTATTGTTGCCTTTAAATTATTTAACATGGGTTAACTAATTAAATTTATAACAAACTAAATTTATAGGCCTCCTTTTCCCTTTTTCAGTTCTAGCCACACAATTGAATTAATTTTTCAATTTTGCTCGATTGAGGTCAGGACCACTCCAATACATCGGCTTTGCAGTCTTTAAGCCATTTTCCCGCAACTTTGGAAGTATGCAGCGAGTCCTTTTCCATTTGAACAACCTCTTTTTCAACGAAACTGATGTCTTGATATTTTGCTTCAATATATCTACATACATTTTCTTCCTCATGGAGATGATGGTCATTGTCACCAAACAGTTACATTTTTGTTTCACCAGACCAGAGAATATTTATTTAAAAAATAAGATCTTTGTGTGAACCTGCAAACTCTAGTCTGACTTTTTTGTTGTTGATTTGGAGCAGTAGCTTGTTCCTTGCTGAGCAGCCTTCAGGTTATGTCAATTTGGGACTTGTTTTTCTTGTGGATATGGATAATTTTGTACCTCTTTTCCTTCACTGTTTCTACAAAAGGTTCTTTGCTGTTGTTCTGGGATTTATTTGTACTTTGTATCAAAGTATATTCTTCTCTAGGAGACAGAATGTGTCTCCTTCCTGAGCGGCATGATGGCTGTTGGTGTTTATACTTGCATATTATTGTTTGTACAGATGAATGTGGTACCTTCAGACATTTGGAAATAGTTCCCAAGAATGAACAAGAGTTTTATAACATTATATATTACAGCATTAAAGCGCAAATAGCAAATTATAAGTGAAGCAGATGTCTTAACCTATTGCTAAAACTATAGTTTGTTCTGTTGATTTCAGTGGGATGGTTAAAGAAAATCAGCTTTAATGACAGCCTGCTGTAAGTGTATGTAAACTTCCAACTTCAACTGTGTGTTTTCACGGTCTAAATAATAACTGCCTGGTCTTCACCAACATCTACAAAGCAACCTTTGCTGATTTTCAGTGTGTGAAGGGTTATAAGGCCATCTTCACAGAATTTGAAATTCAACATTCCACAGCAAAAAGGACTGTTTGAAAACAAATGCCTTTAACAGAGATCTGTGAGCACATAAAATGTTTATGTTAATGGCTGCACAATCAAAAAAGGACTGAACAAGTATGATTTTCAAGCAAGGATGGCTAGTAAAAAGGCCATTCTCTACAGGGATTTGGCAGCACAATTTAGGTTTGCAATCTTGCCTCACACCCAACCAAAAAAGATCTAAATCAAGATCCTAATGAGAACTAGGTGGGGATTTTTTGTCACATCCCCTAGCAGCTGGCAAGCATGGCAGTGGAGGGGTGATGATTTGTTCTTTTTTTTTTTCAGCAACATGAGCTTAGAAACTTGCAGTCAAAAAAAAAAAAAAAAAACACCAATAAACTCCATTTTATACCACAGATTTTTTTTTTTTTTTTTTTTTTTTTTTTACAAATCTGAGATCATTTGTATAGCAGTTTAAGCTGGCCTGCAAAAAGATTCCCAGGCACACCAGTAAACTGCTTTGAATGGCTAATTGCTAATTGTGAATTGCTAAAGATGAAGAAAATCAAAGTTACTTGAACTTTGGGATATGTTGGGACATGTTATAGGTTTGTAAGTAGAAGAACACTGTTAGGCCCAGATAAATGGAATCATCACTAAAAAGAGGGTGTGCTTTCTTTGTGATAAAAATCATGTTTTATATTAGGTATATTCTCTGTCCTGTAATAGAAAAACACAATTTATTTAAGAACTTAATAAGACAGATGTACCTGTAGGTCTTAAGGTGATGTTTTCTGTCTCTGATTAGATCTGGATTTCTTTCCTTCAGTGCACTATACACCACCCGAGCTGCCTTTAAGACCCGTTCAGACAGAAACTAAATAAAAAATAGAAATAAAAAGAAAAAAATTATTGTACTTGTATGCATTTATAATTCAGTGAACTGTGTTTTAAAATAAAGTTTTAAAATGGCACATTTAGGAAGCGAGAGCTTCACTTGTCCTGAGCTTTTGGTCTGACAGTGTGCCTGGTGTAGGTGACAATACAGTATGCAGTTACTATACACATTGCTTTGATTTCCTTTCACTTTAAACTACAATCTAAAGAAGAAGAATGAGCTAGACAATAGTCCACATACTCCTCACTGTGTATACGGTGTGTGTGTGTGTGTGTGTGTGTGTGTGTGTGTGTGTGTGTGTGTGTGTGTGTGTGTGTGTGTGTTTGTTTTTGAGTGTGCATGCATATGTGGTGTGGGTGACTGGCTGTTGTGAGAATGGGTCATGTTACTCTGATCTCCCTCACCTACTCTGCAGAGGCTGATGAATGTGTAGGCTTTAAGCACGCTGTACGACTACTTCCTTTCACCTCAAACCCCTGTTTGTGCTCCGGTGTGGTTTCTCAAACTTTCTGTTACATCACAAGTGTCCCTTTCTAAATCAAACCTTTTCTTAATTATAGTCTCCTCTCTAGTCTGGCTGTGCATTAAGCAAGAATGTACCCTTGAAGCATCTATTGACTCCTAATTCTCCATGTATAAACTATAATACTTAATTTAAAGTGAAATGATAAAAAAAATAGTTAAAAAAAATCATCGTTTTTTTCAAATGATGTTCCACTATTTAAAAGTGATAGAGAGGCTAAAGTAAAAACTATAAAATACAATGTTAAAAGAAAGAAAAATACATAATTACGTAGATTGAAAAACAGTAAACAAATTAAAAACATTTTTCCACATGTATTCTGACTCATATATTTGAATTAGTTTAAATTACAGATTAATTCTTTTTAATTGCCATAGACAAAATGAAATGAAACATTATAAAATGGGACATACTTGGAGCGTTTAAGTCCTGTGAGCTAAATAAGTGACGAGATAAAAGACTCCTACACAGAGACACTGGGCTGTGAAAAAGTATGTGTTACAAGGATCTACTGTATACTTATGTACTGTACCTGTATACTGTAAGTGGTTAGATTAACCATATTGCCTCAATAAAATATATATTTTTTAGTGTTTTTGTTTACTTATACCTATTTCTTTGTTAGTGTTTAAAATGTGATTGAACATCTTTTAAAAGTGCAAATATTATATTTTCATTTCTCAGTGCTCCCTAGGGTCCACTTGGGCCTCAGTCTACTTAGAGCCTCTGGAATCTCCCCTCTGGACACACACCCACGCACACCCACAGACATACACAAACACGTTCACACACACCAGACAAACACATTCAGCAGGATAATTTAACTTAGTATAATCCACATTTATACTATAATAGTAAATGGTAAATATTCTGAACAAACCTTACTTACCTTTATTACAATGTATTAACATTACCAAGTTGCTTGTTTATTTCTTTAAAAGTTCTTTTATTTCACAAAATTACACCGTTTGTGATGACTTACAGTAAGTACAACATGCTTACATATGTTTCATCATTATCCTCTCCTTCTCTCTCATGTTGTTTGGTAATTTTTTCCACAGTTCTGTCCTCTGTCCCACCCCAGAGACCTCTAGGTTGGTCAGTCATAAACGATGATTTAACTGATTTCTGGCCTGTGAAGGAGTCGATGACCTTAGTCTAATCCGTCTAAAGCGAAGCTGTCTGCACTCACTTTATTTCACATGCAGTAACAACAAATAAACCATCCGCAAACGTGTACAAAACAACTACTGGTTAGTATTTATTACTACTCTTAAAACGGCAAAGTGGGATATTTCTTTATTTTACCAAACAGTTTCAGTATTTTTAACAGCTGTAAGCTACACAACTGAATTGCTGAGAATTTGGATTATTCATTTTCCCGTTCCGCCATGTCTAGTTTGATTGGTATAAAACGTTCCTGACCAGACCATCAGTCTAAATCTACTAAATATTCCCACTGCCCATGGACACTATGTCCACAGAACTGTGTAAATCTCACTTCTGTCCTCTGGACCACAGCCAACCAACAGTCACTTAGAGGGCAAATACGAGATGGTAAGGTTACACAAAAAGTCATGGTTATTCTCATCCATTTTCCCAGGACTCCCGATTACATTGCTGAACAAATTGCCTTCAATGTCATAGCTAGAACAGAATTATGTTGAATTATTACTCTCATATAGCCAAAAATTCTTAATACAACATTATGTAATTGTCCTTGTATGTTTTTGGACTATCATGGATCTTATACTGTACAGTACTTACCGCAGCTATGGCTTCTCCACAAATTAATGAACGTTAACTTAGTTAATAATCCACTGCTTAGGAGTTTAACTTACAGACTTACTCACATAATTGAGATTTAGTGGCAGACACTAGTATTACCAGTAGTGGGGTGGCCTTGCTGGGCTAGAATGAAGACTCCTTTACTGCACAGCACAGTGAAGGTGAGCAATAATTATGGGAAGCCAACTATACTTCCTATAACATGCCTTTTTCTCAGCATTATCTACCTTTGCAAACAATGAAGACAACAAAAATATAAATTAACTACCTTCAGAGATGGAGGGTAACGTTAGTTAATACATTTGCTTTCTTACTGTATTTACAGTAAGTACATATTTCACATATCTGGACTTTACTTGAGTACTTTAATTAGTGTTTTTTTCACTCCACTACCTCCTGAAACACACATCTGTACTTTATACTTCACTGCACCTCTTCATGGCATTCTGTTCCATAACCACAGTAGTGTGTAGTATTTGAAGCAGTAAGATCACCACCCACTGACTATTATGATTTTCCTTTCCTCAGTGATACGCCTAATTGTGTAGCAGGTGTTTGAAATCAGAAGCAGAAATGTTAGACAGCAATCTAAACATTGATGGACTGACGTCATGTGGTTTGGAGGAAACATGTGGAAGCCCCCTAGTGACGGGGAGGATTTGGACACGACTAAATTAGGGAGAAAATCGAGGAAAATAAAAAAAAGAGAGAGAGAGAGAGAGAGGTTTTTTAAAAGTATTATTTTAGACGTTTATTTAAAAAACTTTTTCTTAAAGGCTACTATGAAGGTACAATGGTAGCTTTTGAATCTTAAGTGAATTTAACGGTGGGTACTTTTGTAATTTCTTTCCCTCAAGTAGTAACTTAGGAGGAAATTTAGGAATAGGAGGATAGGAGGAAGACTTTTACTTGAGTAATATTTTACCTAGGGAATCTCTACTTTCACTCAAGTGCAGGATTTGTGTACTTTGACCCCAAATGACTAACTGTCTTTAAAACCATACTCTCACACTCAGTTTCTTTTTTAATTAGACACGTGTCAGCTATTGTTAAATGGACATACACTATATTGCCAAAAGTATTCACTCACCCAAATTATTGACTTTAGGTGTCACGTTCATGGGCACCTAGGCATGAACATTGCGTCTACAAACATTTGTGAAAGAATGGGTCTCTCTCAGGAGCTCAGTGAATTTCATTGTGGTACCGTGATAGGATGCCACCTGTGCAACAAGTCGTGAAATTTCTTCACTGCTAAATATTCCACAGTCAAACATTAGTGGTATTATAACAGTGTAGAAGCAATTGGGAATGACAGTGGGTAGATGGATACTGCACAGAGGTTGCCAACTTTATGCAAAGTTAATAGATACAGACCTCCAAACGTCATGTGACCTTTAGATTAGGTCAAGAACAGTGCGTAGAGAGCTTCAAGGGATGAGTTTCCATGGTCGAGCAGCATCAGATGCAGTGGTGTAATACACGCCGCCACTGGACTCTTGGCGTGTTCTCTGGAGAGATGAATCACGCTTCTCTGTCTGGTAATCCAATGGACGAGTCTGGGCTGGGCACTGGCCAGCAGAACGGTACTTGTCTAACTGCATTTGCAGTTGGGCTCGGCCGCTTAGTTCCAGTGAAACAAACTCTTAGTGTCTCGGCATACCAAGACACTTTGCTTCCAACTTTGTGGGAATAGTTTGGGGGGTGGCTCCTTCCTGTTCCAACATGACTGCGCACCAGTGCACAAAGCAAGGTCCATAAAAACATGGATGAGAGATTTTAGTGTGGAAGAACTTGACTGGCCATCACAGAGTCCTAACCTCAATCAGATAGGACACCTTTGAAAGGAATTAGAGCAGAAACTGCGAGCCAGGCCTTCTCATCCAACATCAGTGCCTGACCGCACAAATGTGCTTCTGCAAGAATGTTAAAAATTTCCCATAAACACACTCCTAAACCTTGTGGAATGCCTTGCCCGAAGAGTTGAAGCTGTTATAGCTCCAAAGGGTGGCCCAATATCATATCAAACCCTATGGATTAAGAGTTGAATGTTACTCAAGTTCATATGCATGTGGAGGCAGGCAAGCGAACACTTTTGGCAAGTCACACTCAGACATACATATTACGCTACTAATGTTTATTTAACATATATGTGGCCAAGTTACCTAAACAAATGCAAGTAACACTACTACAACCTCCGCATTATTTTTTTCGTTACAGTATATTTTATTCCACCCATAGTCTACACAAGGAAATGTTGCAGGAAGACCAGCTTCAACCAAAACACTCAGGAACAGGAAAATGCGTTGTAAAACCTCAGACTTAACGCCTTAGCCTCTCCTCTTTTGGCGCAGTGTGTAACAACCCAGCCAAAATCGTTTTTTGTATGATTAGCTGGGTTTTCACAGTCTGGGTCATATATAATAGAAATGGTTGGATTTTTTTTAGTTGTAGAAATATTGAGCTACAGTAGCATCCAATTTGACCAATTGTGAGATGTGCTGTAGACAATGTGCACAATTTTAAGAGTTTGCATATGTGGGCTTTAATTCTGTCTTAGAATGTAAGTAGCAGAACTCAGGAAAAAGAAGTACTCCTGCATTCTTATCAAAAATTTTTCCCTTTCTGGCACCTCGTCAAGGGTCACAGATAAGACCAATACTGCATACATCAGGGCGAGTGTAGGGTGGGGAAGGAACACTGGCAAAAAAGTTCTCTGGCTATGCATAAAGAAAATTGGTGTTGACAATGTGAGTACTAAAAAAGCCCACAACAGCTTTAAACAGGATCAAGAAAGACCAAACTTTTTGCTCGGAATGGGAAAAATACTTTAGATTTTTTCGGTGTGCAGAAAATAGCACTCGGTCATGCATATAATATAGTTGTGGAAGACGCATCTATTGATAAGGGACAGGCATTGCAGAAACAAAAAAGGCTTAATTTCGGTATTTCTTTTGAAACATTTAATACAAGGCTGCTCAAGTTTAATAATAATAATGATACAATTTATTTCAATTGCACTATTTGTATACACTACAATCTATTTCACAAGACTGCAAACCATGCCACATGATTCACTCACATGCTAAGTTTCACTGGATTTCAAACCTGTTCCCAACCAACTGCTCCCCTTGATATAACCAGGACGTTTAAAGACTCTTTGGACAATCTCGCTCCAAGCCAGTTTTAATGACATTAGTAAACCATTGTTCTGGTGTGTGTTCTGACCTTGTTTTCATGTTTGCCTGAATTTAGCCTGATTGCTGACCGCCTGCCTCCCTTGCTTGTTTTTGACTGTGCATTTGGAACAGTCTCTGTAAAATCTACAGGTAGATAAATCTGTGCACTGTATTGTGATCTGTATTGGGAGAATTTAATAAGACTTAACACTGTCATTCACCTTCTGCCATCTTCAGTATTGTCCTTCTATTGTCAATCTATTGTATTGGTAACATGCTCTTTGGGGTGTACTGTATGATGATTATTTTCCATTAGGAACACACCCCACTGTGTTTTATTCGCTACTTAAAGGTTGGGTGGCGTGAAGTGTTTAAATTCCAATAATTTCCCCCATCGTTATGTATCTACTTTAAAATCCACAAGTTGAAAATTTGAACTTAGTACACTGAAAAACCTTTTTGAAATAGCATTTGTCTCATTTCATTTTAAAAAGTTTGTTACCTCAAGCTAGCTAATGCCCTAAGTTAAATATATTGCGAAATCAGATGCTGTGTTCCTGACACACCAATCTGAGCCTTTATTTTTGACTTTATGACAGTCCTGCCAACAGATTATCAATAAATTATAATCCAAGACAATCAAAATGCTCAATGAAACAGAATACCAGTACGTTCTGACCAAGTAATCTGATCTGAATGAGTGACATTTCACAAGTAGTGATAATAGACGGTAATAGCACTGTGACGTTTAACTATATATCACTGTAAACTTACAGGTTTTTTAATAACTGTTAATCACGCTAATTGTGTAATGGGTGAAAGTAGGTTGGTACGTTCTGCAGTACTGAAGAGAGAGCAGCTGCCTACCACAACCCACATTCAAAACCAGTCATGGAATCAGTTTCCGCGAGAAAACACATCTGACAGTGTTATTACGTCTTAAACAACACTTTAGCACTATTTGGATAGGACTAATTTTACTGGGGGACGTTTGAGTTTGAACTTTTTTTCAGCTGACGTCTGTCATTTCATGTATGAATTCGGACGGGACTAACATCTCCGTGTTTATTACTTAGGTAGGCGTGTCTGTGTTTTACAGGTGGGCGTTGCACAAGACCACGTATTGAGGATGAGGATTTCTACTGGAGCGTAGAAAGCAGAAACTCGAATACCGGCGCGCTAGAGATTGTACAGTAGTTCACGTTGACCAAAACACAAAAGAAAACGTGTTTTGGAAAAAAACATTTTCGCCAAACACAGACATTTGCATTCGGACGGGATTCGATTTCTCAGAGGACCGCCGAGTTTGCTGAAAAACAGTAGGTAATTTGCTCTGGAATTTTTACAGAGGTCGTGTGAGAAAAAGACAGACATGGCAGATTCGGACGGGATTAAAATCACAAGGTACCTCTGTGAAACAGAAATTTCTCTAACGTCCCCCAGTAAACCTAGTCCCGTCCAAATAGTACTTTTGTCTCCTTGCTTCTAAGTCATTACGAATTCCCAGTATATCTTCTGTGTCGTTTTATTTTATGCCTAAGGTAAGCTGCTGACGTAACTATCTTTTAACAAGGCTAAATTCCAAATCCCTCCTTAATCCAGGGGCACTAATTGTTGTGTGGAAAAGGTTATTCTGGCTTTCCATTTAACACTATTTGGGATTTAACCTCGGAACCAAGAAGTTAACGTACTGTAGCTGATATTCTAAAGCGGAACAGGTGGAACGCTAGCATAATTCACCCGTTATCAGTCTCTACCTGTTGGTGACCACCAGTTGCAATTAGTTAGTTCCGCCAGTCATGAATGGATATATGTTGCCAGAGGGAAATAACTGATTAAATAGATAAATAAATTATAATCTGTTGATAATAAATGGTGTTTGTGGAACTGTGGTATATCGGCAATGTTACACTTTATTACAGCTGTGATATATATAGCACAGAGCTCCCACTCGTGTGATATTGCTTAAACAAAAACAAACATATGATGAAAAACCAGCGACACAGAGCTAAAAGTGAAAGAGGAAAGGAAATTTCTACACAATTGGTTCGAAATGCTTTTTATGATCCGCTATGATCAGGAGAGACCCAATGTGTGTTTTATGTGCTATTGTAGAACTGTTCACAACTCCATTTTGTTCATTAGATCTCTCGATAGTACTCATATATACAGGTTTTTCAATCCACTATGTAGTATTTTTTGCATTTATTTATTTATTTAATTTCCCCCACTGGGATGAATGTGAATAATTATACACAGTGAATCTACAGTGATATTTTTGTCATTCACAGAGCTGTTACTTTACATACTGTAGTAAAATGGTGGAAGCTGTTGTGTTATTTCAAACACTGATTGATGCTTTGCAGTTAGAACCTTATATAACCTAAGTAGAGTGTGATTTTAAGATAGAGCCTATTATTTTTATTTGTTACATTAAAGGGTTAATACAGCTATAAATAAACATGCAATTTTTAAAAATAAAAATCAGACATTATTCCTATATTTGACTTGTAGGTTTGGCAAGTAAATCATCTTTTAAAAAGCTTAATGTCAAGCCCTGAATTCACGGTAAAGCAAGGCCTACACAATAGCAGAGACCGATGGCAACAATAGAGATAGAGGGTGTAGACAGTCTACTGTGTATCAGATTTTTACCATTGGTGTGATGTCATTGCTGAGGGGTGGGGTTGCGGTTTGTGTAGAAACTGAATCCAACAGGTGAATTATTTTCCTTACACTTGTTTAAAAAGTTAAAATAAACAAACAAACAACCCCCCC
>JAAGKR010000645.1:93965-107504 GCA_011419295.1 Clarias macrocephalus | reverse complement strand
TATAATTTCACCCCCCCCCCCCCCCCGTTCTTCATGGAAAATGAGCCAAGGCCGAGTCTGAGGTTGCAAAAACAATTAATCACAATATTTTTCTTTTAGTAAACATTGAAAATGGGTCCCATAGAACTGAACACTATACAAGGGTTAAAGCAAGGAATTTTAATAAATAAAATAAAAACCTTGTTTATGTGGGGTTTAAAAATATCTAAAATATCAAATTAAAGTGTTAAATTAAAGTTATAATTTCTTTTTATTTACTTTTTAAATGTGCACACAGGGTATTTTTTCATCCACTTTTATGTAATTATGTTAATTCACTATTGCAATAAATAAATAAATAACTGGACTACATCTATATTTTCATAATATTGGCCTGGAAAAATGTGGCTTAAGCAGGTTATAAACAATTAGGCCAATTTTAGTGAATCAAAATATATGCATACACAATTGATCTGCGTACTGCATACACAAATGGGTTCTAGTACTGATATCATGTGGGCTGTTTTTTCTTGGCATGGGGACGGTTTGAGCCCTGTCTAAGCAGGATTTTGTCAGTGTGATCTGCAAACCCTGACAAGCATAGAAATAGCACAAGTGGGATAGTTTGTGCAAAGAAATATATAAATTGAGTGCATGAGAGAATGCTTAATTGAGTGAAAATATAACTTCATGCAAAAATAGCATTTTTTGTGCTAAGGAATAAGACATATAGATAAAAGCATCAGTAAACCTATATTTCACACTATGAGACTTAAACTTAGCAATTAATTCACATCTCACATGCTTAGGAGTTACACTACTTAGGATCGCTCGGCTTTGGGGGAGTGGGGAGCTATGAATCCTGGTCACAATGTAAAGCGATTGTGCCTATGTGAGATCACCCTTAGTACAGTGACAGGGCCAGGTCTGAATGATATGCCTTGGCTGGCACTTTGCATGGGTGTCAGGCTGGTATTTGGTGTGACTTAGACAAAGCAGGTGTACAGTAGTCTCAGGAGATGCAATGTTAGCCTTGGGCAGAGCATGCTAAGGCTCAGACAGCATGGCACTGCTGGGATAGACCATAGCATTCCTGGAAAATGGCATTGCATCACGGGGACAGGGTAAGACATTCCTGGGATAGGCCCTGACACCCCCGGAACAGGGCACATCATCGCAGAACCAGGGCCATTGCTGGGACAATATAGGGCATTGCAGGGACAGAAAATGTCATGATTGGAACAAGGCCATGCATGACCATCTCACTGACCACCATATTGTTAAGTGTGGTGAGGGAAGCCACCCTGTCAACTCCAATTCTGTCAAATCACAGTTCTTGTGTTGCAGCAAAACACAAACAAACTCTAAACTATACTATGAAGCTACGGTTAGGAGCAGAAATTGCTATCTTAGAGTAAAAGGAAAACACATTAGCGACAAATGCAAGACAGAAACTAAATAAACCGCTGAGGCTTAAATAAGCATATTATTAATAAACTAAATTAAAATATGTGTTTAATGAAACAAGGAAAGTAAAAAACAAAAAAGAGGAAACATGCAATAAGACAATATACACATGAAGCAACACAATTTCAAAATAAAAGTCCCAAAAAAAGTCAACACAAGAATACAGGCACAATCAGCACCCAGGGGAGTGCCAGGACCAATTCACTCTGTTAGGCTGACTGTAACAAAACCTTTGCTAACATTACTTTGGCCTCACTTTTAAATCCCTGTAATTTAGTCCACCAATAGGCCAGAATTTGTGGACATCCGATCATCACACCCATGTGCTAGCCTTCCCCACTTGGTTATACCAAGAATAGTAGCATACAATTGAGAGGTAGCTCCAACACTTTTCTTTGATTGAACTAAATGGTGCAAATGTGGACACATTGAGGTCCATTAAGACACTGTTTGCCAAGGTTTGAATAAAAGCACTATAGTATCCTACACAGATCTCACACCACAAACCCCAGGGAACGTCACTGGGATGAAATGGAACACAGTCTCATGCTCACATGTGGCTGAATGGGCAAATCCCCAGTCATGTTCCAGAATCTAGTGGAAATAGTTTCCACCACATACTTTTTATTAGATCATCAAGACATCGTGTTTCATGCTTAAACTCAATTGTTGCATTGTAGAGTTAATTATAGATACAAGGTGGACTCTGGGTCCATTCCAGGAGCCCTGGGTTTAAAGTAGGAGAAGTCACCCAAGATTGAGTTAAGGTCCATTCGGTTAACTATGCCCATATACTCATTCAGTACTTGAGACCATTTTACATAGCCATGTGCCTACAGTAGGATTAAAATGGAAAACCTAGAGAACACCCCTGTGGTGAGAACATGCAAAATCAAACACAGACCAAAGGCAACAGCTTCAGAATAAAAGAAGAAGAAGATGATCTCTGTGACTTTGATCATATTGGTAACAGATGGGTTGGTTTGAGTACTGATTTTAGAAACTGATGATCTCCAGGGAATTTCAAACACAACAGTCTCTAGGGTTCACACAGAATTGTGTGAAAAACAACAACAACGCTGAGCATGGATTGGAACACATTGTTATAAAGAGAGATTATGGGAAAATGGTCAGATTGGTTTGAGCTGCCAGGAA
This sequence comes from Clarias macrocephalus, assembly GCA_011419295.1. Lineage (NCBI taxonomy): Eukaryota > Metazoa > Chordata > Actinopteri > Siluriformes > Clariidae > Clarias > Clarias macrocephalus. The sequence continues at coordinate 104,903 of JAAGKR010000645.1, read as the reverse complement.
GGAAATAGTAACTCAAACTGCGGCAGAAAAAAAAAAAACACAGAAAAGCATAATGAATCTAATAAACATGAGTTATCTTAAATGTCAACATATCTATAGTACATATCTATAGTTTGAGAAACAGAGGAATTGGGGCAGTAGTCAGTCAAAACACTTTTTACACTACTCTGTAATTTTAACATGGTAATTGTAATATGTTAATACATTACAGTATGTCATTCCATTTTTTGTTTATGTATAGGTCTGGCTATCTGTCATCTACCTTCTACAGTTAATTATGAGCTTGATAGTTCTATTTTGAGGCAACTGAGAGTATTTATTTTACTGTGAATGTCTGAAAGTCACTGGAGGAATTATGTCTTGTGACCTCGCCAGGAGGCACGTCATCACTGTGATTCAGTCCTGATTAGGAACATCACAAGGCTGGCTCAGATCAGATAGCACCACTCTTGCCTTTGAGGTAAACTGCTGTGTTATGAGCCAGATATATGACCTGTCAAAGGCTTAACATTATCCAGGCAGTTATCGGGGGAAAGGCTATGAAACAATGAACCTGAAGCACTGATGATGCTATATATATTCTAAATCCTAGCTTTGATTAAATTATAGAATATATGAAATAGATTTATTAAACCTACAGTAAAACCTACAGTACATTTTAAAAAAGATTGCAGCACTAAAACAAAGGCTCGGTCTGTCCTTATTGAAGCAGTAGATGTTACTGCCATCTACTGCATAAATGCAAATAGCACAGCATATTTATACATTTTTCTAGGTTTAAGTTTTGATTTTTAAGTGAGGAATCTGCATAACTGAAAAATAAAGGACAATCCTAAGAAAAAAGCAGGTTACTCGATTTGAACCATTAAAGTGTAGCTTTTGGAGAATACTTCGGGTTTTTGTCTCTTCTGAAGGTTTACCTCTTTAAGTCTCTTGCAGACTGGGTCAGATATAAACTTTGTATAACTTGATAAGGTGACTGAATTGCTTGCCTTCGTGGAGTCAACATTCCGTTACATGCTAGATAATGTAGCTCCACTTATAAATAATTAGAGAGAAAATTCCAGCTTCTTGGTACTGTACAACAAAGTGCAACAAACAGACATGCATATTTGCTCAGCGTCCCAAATCTGGTCTGCATTTATTATTTTTTTTGCCATAAAAGACAAATCTTCTTCTTCTTCTTTTTCTTCTTCTTTGTCTTTCGACTGTTCCATTTCAGGGGTCGTCACAGCGAATCATCTGACTCCATCTAACCCTCTGCTCTGCATCCTATTCTCTTACACCAAGTACTGTATCTTCATGTCCCCTCTCACTGCATCCATAAATCTCCTCTTTGGGTTTTCTCTACTACTTTCAATCTGCAGTTCCAACCTCATCGTCCTTCTACAAATGCTGTATATGTGCAATCTCTCCTCTGAACATGTCCAAACCACCTAAATCTAGCCTCTCTAACTTTATCTCCAAACCATCTAACATGGGTTGTCCCTCTGATGAACTCTTCTTGATCCTATCCATCTAATTCACTCCCAAAGCGAACCTCAACATCATCTCTGCTACCTCCAACGTTTGGCATAAAAGACAAATCTGTATTGTTTTCTTTATAACATTGTACAGAGTACATGAAGAACTTTATAGACTCCATAATTCAAGAAGTTTTTGAAGACCAGGCACCGTACATTGGTTGTGAGGTTGTGAGCACCATTATTCAGGCACACCTATAGTACATGTCACCCATGAGCAGCCAAGGAGGAAATTATTGGTTTATTGGTATCCCAGTTTAATTGAGGGGTGGTCTGAAGCCAAAATAGCCTCATTGATTGTCCACATACTCCCTGTGGATTTGAAGGACCATATCAATATGTTACCTCTTCATAAACATATTACAGTATTAGCTTCCACCGTTATGCTAATGTTACACAATTATAAAGTCATCCTTTCAGAATAGTCAAATTATTGGGCTGCATCAGGCAAAGAAAAAAAATTTGCAGATGAAAAATAACTGAAACCGGGTTAACTTTTCAAACATTATCAAAACTTTAAAAGGTTAGTGCTGGAGGGAGCATAAAGATTGCATTTTGGTGCAATGTAAAAAGGACATGTGGTCTGTTGAGAACAGATTGACCCTATTTCAGAGTGACTGGTTGGCTAAGAAAGGTTGTGCATGAAGTGATGCACCCATCATGCATAGTGCCCACTGTACAAGCCTCTGGAGACAGTATTAAGAATTATTAGTGCCATGACCACTAGGAATAATAATAATAATAAAAATTATATCCAGATTTCACTAAAGCTGCATTGTGACCATGTTCATTGTTAAAAGGATTATACAAATAAAACGGAATTGAATGTGTGCACACAGTTCCTATGGGAGTGGGAGTGGGATTTCCTGTATCACATCACCAACCAGACGGAATGTACTTTTGTTCCTCTTTGCGTCAGTGCTATCCCAGCGCAGCTGTTTGTAGCACTGAGAAGGTACATAGACACATGTGTGCACATGTGCACAGAAGAATGCTCAAGTCTATTCAAATTAAGCACACAACAGACCCATCAATAAAAAAAACATCTCTCTTGAGTAGCTCTGCTTTAGCACAGCATGAATAAAAAATGTTATCTGTTGTTTTGCTAGTGTCATCTTTCCATTCCACAGTCCCTTCCTATTCAGAACCTGTTGTCAGCGAAGACAAGGTGTGTTTATGTCAGCTAGATGCTAGAAATGATGGAGACAGAGAAAGAGGTTGCGAGGTTCTTTACTGCTCTCTGTGTGGCTTTCGATATTTCAAAGACACACACTTAGTCACTGTTTCCTGTACATGAATTGTCATCTTTAAACAATGACTGTTTCACAGTGTAACAGGACGACACAAGTTATATTTCTGTCCAATCAAGCATACACATATTTTAATGTTTAATTGATGAGCTTTATAAGTGTACTTACCTGTATCTCTTTAATGGATCTGTTAATCTGGACTTCTTTTTTTCACTCAAAACAGGATTTATATCTATCTTCTTTATATCTTCTTTTCAAAATTCTGCTCTGTCTCCTTTTTGTCTAGTTGGTACTGCTGTTCAAATAGACCATCAGTAAATGCATCTGCTTTTTGGTTTCTTGTGAGTCAGAGTAAAACACTCACCAACTTCCTGCCATTCTCGGATTGGTTAAGCGAAGTACCCCCTGGGGCTCTGCGTATATATATGCCCATGTTAATCGTTGTATTTATTTTGCCAGTACAATACATCTTGGGCAGATTTTAATATTAATCAGATAATATAGGACACAAACCAGGGGTTTTATGCATATTAAACAGGCCACAAAGATGCTAAAAGTGAATTGATGATTGAAGAACATTATGGTCAGTGGTAGATGTCCATAGTCATTATATAGTTAGCATTCATGATAATGTTATTGCCCAATACTAGTTACATGAAAACATCTTATGACCTTAGCCCCAACAGGTATAGTAAGCCAGAATAATATATATTACACTTTTAGGTGGCAGATTTTCTTCAAACAATTTCTTCATTATAATAAAGCAGCAATAAATAAGTAGTTTGCTTAATTTCACTTTAATTCTGTTTACATGAAATAAGATCTAGGCACTTGTTACAGCTGAATGAGGTTTTCGCAGGAATTAGGCCATTAAAGCACTAAAACAACCGCAAAGTAAATAAATACTTTGCATGTCTGTGTATGTGTTTTGCACGAATCATACAGAATTCTCTCATTAAGAATTGTGAATTGTGCAGATCAGTGTAATATGAAAATAAAATTTATTTGAGAATTCAAATAACAACGAAAAGCATAAAATACGAGCGATATTTGAGTCAAATCAGGACGTGAAATTTCTCATGAATAAAGGCATAAAGCCAAATGACCTTTACAGAAGACATCAAGTTTAGTACGATCATGAGCCTCTTAACCAGAGTCAAACATTTGAACAATGCTAAAGTCCATACATTAGTGAAGCCCACTGCAGTGGTTCACATGAACATTTAGTGAGTGGAACACCTGATCCTTGTAAATCGATGGATAACTTGTGTCTGAGTAAGAAATGAATCTGTCTATAGGAACTGCACACACAATAATTTAAAAACACCACTTGCACATTACAGGAACATGGACTGGGAGTTATTGACACCCCCATATAGTCTGGGCCTCACTCCCAAGTCATTTTTACATGTCTGGGCCATTAAACGAGTTCCTAGAAGGATAATGTGTCAGACCTCAGGCAGTCCGAACATAGCTCCATCATACTGAGAGAACTTTCTAAGCTGATGGTATCCATGCAATGTGAAATGCTAGGAAAAAAATAATAATAAAGAAATAAAGGTATTTTTTCATTCTCAAAGCTGTGTTCTGTTATTCTGCATAATCATGTTATTCTGGTGTGACTTAAATACCCCTTGTATTTAGTTAATAACCAGGTTATATCCTGAATTAAAAACATGCATTTTGAGCAAATCTGTTGACAAAATGTGTACTTTATCTTCAGCCTTATGTTGATCAGTAAGATGGTACTTAATTCTCTGTTTTGAAAATTATATACAGTACAGTGCATCACAAAAATAAATTAAATAGCCTGGAAAGGTTTTTTATACAATTTAATTCAATAAAATTTTATTTATTACATTTACATTTACTGTATTAGGAAGATGCCTCTTTCCAGAGTGACTTACATAAGTCATAAATGCATAAACGTATGCATAAATACTAAAGAATCAGAAGGAAAGTGGTGCAGCCCGGGGTGTAATAAGAGCTCTGAGGTAAGTGGGTGATGGGCTGTTTTTGACTTTGTAGGCAAGCATCAGAGTTTTGAATCTGATGCAAGCAGCCACAGGAAGCCAGTTAAGGGAGCAGAGTAGTTGTGTGGTGTGGGAGAACTTAAAAAGATTGAAAACAAAGTCATGCAGCTGCATTCTGGATCATCTGCAAAGGTCAAATGGTGCACAGAGGCAGACCTGCCAGAAGTGAGCTGCAGTAGTCCAGTCTCGAAATAACGAGGGACTGAACACACATGTGGCCTGTGCGGAAGGAAATGGACAAATCCTTCTGATGTTATAAAGAAGAAATCGACAAGAGGGTGCAAGGTTAGCAATGTGAGAGAAAAAGGACAGTTGATTGTCAAGAGTTACCACAAGGTTGCAGTGACTGAAGGTATGATCTGTGAGTTGTCCACTGAGATTGTAAGATTTGGATGTGGGATGAATCACCTTGGATGAAAAGTAGTTCCCACAATATGGCATGCAGTACTGAGGAGTTACTGAAGACTTGTTAATAGCCTTCAGATTGTCTGTATTGTTCGGTCGAATGTTACATCATTCATATGGTATCATATAGTCCATAGATTCTCTTTGGGGTTCAAGGCAGGCGAGGTTACTGGTTAATGAAACACAGTAATATTATGGTCAGTAAACCAGTTTTAGTGGTACAGTAGTATGGCACTGTGGACAGATGCTAATCCGGGATGAAATTAAATCAGGATCTCAATGAAGCTTGTCAGCAGACAGAAGCACGAAGTGGCCTCAAATCTTCTAGTAGAGGGCAGTGTTGACTTTGGACTTGAAACACAGTGGACCAAAACCAGCAGATAACATGGTGCCCCAAATCATCACGAACTGTGGAAACTTCACACTGTACTTCAAGTAAATTAGATTCTGTGCCTCTTCAATGTTCATCCAGACTTTTGGTCCACTGTGTTTCAAGTCCAAAGTCAACACTGCCCTCTACTAGGAGATTTTAGGGCACTTCATGCTTCTATTGTATATAATCACAATATTCCAAAATTTTTTAGATAACTGTAGCTATATAGATATGTGGACCTTACTTGACATTATTATTATTATTATTATTAATGCTGTTGTTGTTTGCATTACTCAGTACACGGCGCTAGACTTGGCATACAGTCAGAGAGCGCGAGCAGAAGAAGCCGAGTTCGGGCTCCGAAGCAGCGCCGCGCGCGTTATGACGTCATCATCACGGCGCTGGAGTGTGATGGCGAGTGTTTAGTTAGGACACGGGTTATATGTTTAGATTCGTTTAATTAAAACACGGCTAAATAAAATTTGAACGCTTATGGCACCCAAGAGGATGTACTTTAGCATTGCCTACGCTACATTCGGTATGCTGGTAGGAGTGTCGGCCTTTATAGTTTGGAATGTAGTGTACATACAGCCGTGGACGGCGGCTATGGGCGGGTTATCAGGTAAACACGGAGCCGGGTATGGAGAACTGCTTCTATTAATAGTAGAACAACTTGTAAAAGTAGTGGGCACTAGTCCCTATGCTACTCATACTTCATCATCTTACATCATAACGTGATTAATGCGCCTATGTGCACTAATAGGTTATGATTAATGATGAACGATTATGATTAAATTACTGTTAGTTCTCACTGATTTTGGGAAACTAACAGTAATTAAACGTAGATGCAGCTTGTCAAGTGATCAATACAATTCAATACATTTTGTCTGTATAGCACTTTTAATAATGTTCATTGTCACAAGCAGCTTTACAGAATCAAAAGAAACTTAGGTTAAGTATGAAATGCGTGAGATGATGTCAAATGATCAGATTGTCCCTCATGAGCAAGCTGAAGGCGATGAATGAAAACAGATGGCAATAGGAAGAAACCTTGAGAGGAACCAGACTTAAGAGGCAACCCATTTTCATTTGGGTGATAATGGATGGCAGGAAATATTTCACATTCTTACTGTGTGTTAGGCAGGTGGAAGTTCAATATAAGAGTTGTGTTTAAGTTAACATGGAGTCCAATTTGTTATTGGAGGCTCAGGTATAAAACTGTAGTAAATTCTAGTCCTGAACTTACTATATACTAAGTGAGAATCAAAGCTGCCAACTCTCACTCATCTACAAATCCAATTTCTCATGCTTTCATTTTCAAACTAATTGTTTGTGGAAGACGAAAGCAAAATCACTCCGCTTCAGTGACTTTTTCTTCTTCTTTGTCTTTGTTGTTGGAATCCAGTAAGTTGGTTACATTACTGCCAACTATAGGTCTCATTCTCTTTCTTCCTGGCCTCTTAAATCTGATTTTTGCAGACCAGCCTTCCCTAAAATGTCTAATGCATGCATTTTTCTGTGTCTTGAACTCTTCATCTGCTTTAGCTGGCACTTTCACATGTCAACACATTTCGTTTTAGTACCACTCTTCATCTAGTTGGAGTTTTGAAGGTTGCATCACCTACTTTCCAGTTCAGTCTTCCTCAAAAACAACATTAAATGCTTTCCTCCTTCCTTCCCTGATCAGTGACTTCCCATTCTAAAAACTTTAAACGTTGCCTTCTACTCTCAGCGTCAGCTATATACAGCTTTTATTTGCGTAAAATCCTCAATACACAGATGTACTCTGCCACTATGTTCTCTCCAAATGAGGAAATACCTGTATAATATTCACCTAACTGAGTTAAAATTAACAGGTACTGTAGTTTTGTACCTGCATTTACAGCTGCATGAAGGCATTGGTCAAACCTGAAGAAGGGATAATAATCGGAACAGTCATAATAATGCTAAACAGATCAACAGTCTAATAAGATACTGTAAATAGACATTCAAATGCCTTTAGTATTTTCCAAAGAGGGAAAATACATGTGAATATTTACAGTGACGTTTAAATATTTGTATTGAGTTTAATCAAGTAGCACTTTAATATGCATAAGAACATTTAAAGGCGAATACAATTGAAAGAGAGAGATTCACAATCATACATGCACAAACAGTCCCATTTTATATTCATATCTTTTTTCCTTTTTCTTTTCTTCTTCCCTTCTTTTTTTAGGTTTACTCAAATTTTTGAGAAAGTTGCTGACCAAACAAAATATTTCACATTGCTGTTCAGTTGACACAATATTGACCCAGTTCAGAATCTTAAGTCGACTCAACTTGTAATTCAAATATTTATGTCAGCTTAAGTAGTATTGGTTGTGGCTTAATTAATTATAGTTCTCTAGGCATGACTTGGCCCAACTTTTTAAGTCTATTTAAAAATGTAAGCTGCCTTCCATTGTAGCCCAGTCCATTTTGGAATTCAGTGTTTAGAGCACAGATGTGACCAAATAGATTTTTGGCAAAAAAATAAACTCAGCTGAATTTCCTGATGGACCAGGATCTCATCAATGTATTTTTTTCTTTCCTGATTGCATGATGTATTCCAAAACCCAAATTGTGAAAGAGTGGTTCTGGGAGCATTAGGAATCAATTTCAAACATGAATTGGCCACCAGTTGGACAGACCTTCTCCTTCAATAATATATTTTTAATTATTATTTTAACATTGTACATTAAAACTGAAGACATCCTGTACTGTATGACAACTATATGAAAAATGAAAACGAAAATGAGTCTGCATCAAGCTAAGAAGGCAACTAAGGAGATTGCTAAAACTGTTAAAACTGCAAAACACATTATGAAAACCTGGAAGGATAGTGTACAACCATCAACTGTCAGAAAACATCCTATGAGAAAACACTCATAGGTGCAATGGGAGATCACTTAAAGCATGGTGAAATCAAATCGTTGAAAAAGATCAGTAGAACTCACAGTTTAATAGTAAAATTAAGTCACTATTGAAAGTAGACCCACAACATCAAAAACTGAGTGGACTAATTGGGACTAAACACCTGTGTAGCCTTAAGGAAACCACTTATCAGTGAGGCTAATCAGAAAAAGTCTTCAGTTTGCTAGTAGATACAGAATCTACTGTGGAGCATTTAAAAAAAGACATTTGGCTTGTTGAGTCCAGGTTTGCTATATATACATATATATGTAAGGGATAGACACATGAGGGTAAGAAGAGAGGCGGATGTGATGGGCCCATCATGCCTAGTGCCAAGCCTGTGTGGGCAGTGTTATGATTTGGGGATGATGGATTTAAATCAATGGATATTCTCTTCCCTGATGATATATTAGCATGATATATATATACAGTTGTGGCCAAAAGTTTTGAGAATGACAAGAATATTAGTTTTCACAAAGTTTGCTGCTAAACTGCTTTTAGATCCTTGTTTTAGTTGTTTCTGTGATGTACTGAAATATAATTACAAGCACTTCATACGTTTCAAAGGCCTTTATTGACAATTACATGACATTTATGCAAAGAGTCAGTATTTGCAGTGTTGGCCCTTCTTTTTCAGGACCTCTGCAATTCGACTGGGCTGCTCTCAATCAACTTCTGGGCCAAATCCTGACTGATAGCAACCCATTCTTTCATAATCACTTCTTGGAGTTTGTCAGAATTAGTGGGTTTTTGTTTGTCCACCCGCCTCTTGAGGATTGACCACAAGTTCTCAATGGGATTAAGATCTGGGGAGTTTCCAGGCCATGGACCCAAAATTTCAACGTTTTGGTCCCCGAGCCACTTAGTTATCACTTTTGCCTTATGGCACGGTGCTCCATCGTGCTGGAAAATGCATTGTTCTTCACCAAACTGTTGTTGGATTGTTGGAAGAAGTTGCTGTTGGAGGGTGTTTTGGTACCATTCTTTATTCATGGCTGTGTTTTTGGGCAAAATTGTGAGTGAGCCCACTCCCTTGGATGAGAAGCAACCCCACACATGAATGGTCTCAGGATGCTTTACTGTTGGCATGACACAGGACTGATGGTAGCGCTCATCTTTTCTCCGGACAAGCCTTTTTCCAGATGCCCCAAACAATCGGAAAGAGGCTTCATCCGAGAATATGACTTTGCCCCAGTCCTCAGCAGTCCATTTGCCATACTTTTTGCAGAAGATCAATCTGTCCCTGATGTTTTTTTTGGAGAGAAGTGGCTTCTTTGATGCTCTTCTTGACACCAGGCCATCTTCCAAAAGTCTTTGGCTCACTGTGCGTGCAGATGCTCTCACACCTGCCTGCTGCCATTCCTGAGCAGCTCTGCACTGGTGGCACTCTGATCCCGCAGCTGAATCCTCTTTAGGAGACGATCCTGGCGCTTGCTGGACTTTCTTGGACGCCCTGAAGCCTTCTTAACAAGAACCAAACCTCTTTCCTTGAAGTTCTTGATGATCCTATAAATTGTTGATTTAGGTTAGATCTTAGTAGCCTCAATATCCTTGCCTGTGATATATTTACACTCACTGCCCACTTCAATATTCAATTGAATTCAATTAAATTTTATTTGTACAGTATAGCGCTTTTAACAATTATAACAACAATAGGAGACACCTGAACATGTGTTCATTTATGTGGTCCATCTACATGTCACCAGGCATCCACCCTTATTTACAGGGTCAGGTTGCCAGCTCAACTCCTGATTGTATCTTGGGGGTGAAGGAACTTGAAACTAAGAAACATTGGGGCTTGAACCAAGAACCTCCTGAACAGCAGTCCACCACCTTAACCACTGAGTCACCCCTGCCCCTGTGCTCATTAATGCAGTTATGGAATTTGCTAATCACATGGCGGCTGCCCAAGGCATAAAATCATACAGATACAGGTCAGTGTTCACACAGCTACTGTAATGTTCACATCAAACACCAGAATGAGGAAAACATGTGATTTCTATGACTTTAAGCATGACATGGTTGTCCTGTGGTTTTCACTGCCAACAGTCTCTAGAATTTGAGTGAGTATGTGCAGTTATAAACTGCAGACTCAATTCATGAAATGCCCCTGCAAATCAATATGAAGTTATTTTGAGCTCAGTTTTCCCTGTAGGGACAGAAAAAGAGAAAGGACAGATTGAGTTGTTAGCCATGCTCATATTTCAGTAGATAAACTGTGCCAACTTGGTATAAGGAGGGATAGTGCAATCTCTCTCTCTCTCTCTCTCTCTCTCTCTCTCTCTCTCTCTCTCTCACACACACACACACACACACACACACACTCTCTCTCTCTCTCTCTCTCTCACACACACACACACTCTCTCTCTCTCTCTCACACACACACACTCTCTCTCTCTCTCTCTTTCTCTCTCTCTCTCTCT
>JAAGKR010000645.1:0-93945 GCA_011419295.1 Clarias macrocephalus | reverse complement strand
GCAGATGCTCTCACACCTGCCTGCTGCCATTCCTGAGCAAGCTCTGCACTGGTGGCACTCCGATCCCGCAGCTGAATCCTCTTTAGGAGACGATCCTGGCGCTTGCTGGACTTTCTTGGACGCCCTGAAGCCTTCTTAACAAGAATTTAACCTCTTTCCTTGAAGTTCTTGATGATCCTATAAATTGTTGATTTAGGTTAGATCTTAGTAGCCACAATATCCTTGCCTGTGAAGCCAGTTTTATGCAACGCAATGATGGCTGCACGCGTTTCTTTGCAGGTCACCATGGTTAACAATGAAAGAACAATGATTTCAAGCATCACCCTCCTTTTAACATGTCAAGTCTGCCATTCTAACCCAATCAGCCTGACATAATGATCTCCAGCCTTGTGCTCATCAACATTCTCACCTGAGTTAACAAGACGCTTACTGAAATGATCTCAGCAGGTCCTTTAATGACAGCAATGAAATGCAGTGGAAAGTTGTTTTCTTCAGGATTAAGTTCATTTTCATGGCAAAGAAGGACTATGCAATTCATCTGATCACTCTTCATAACATTCTGGAGTATATGCAAATTGCTATTATAAAAACTTAAGCAGCAACGTTTCCAATTTCCAATATTTATCCAATAAAAATTTTGGCCACGACTGTATATATATATATATGTATGTGTGTGTATATATGTATGTGTGTGTATATATAGATATGTATGTGTGTATACACACAGATGTACACACACACACTATATGTGGTGAATGTCGGTTTTCATAAACTTTCAATTAGTTGCCATCCCTAATCTGTGGTCTTAATTTTGATTATTACCTAGGCAAGTAACCAAGATATTACAACTGAAATCTGGGGGTCTGATTTTGTATGTCTATGTGTGTTTGTGAGTGTTTTCTCTAAAACTGCCTTACTTCAAAAACATTTGCACAGTTCTGAGCTGTGCTGCAATACCAGTGAAGTCCTGTGCACTCCTGAATACCTGCTAATAACTTAAAATTCATGCCAGTCATTTTTTGTGTCATTGTGTTGCGGTAGGTGGGACAAGCCAGAGCTTTGTATAACTTTGGCAATGTGTATCATGCTAAAGGAAAGAGCATCTGTAGCAATGATACAGAACCTGGAAACTTCTCAGAGGAGATCAACAAAGCATTTATAAAAGCAGTAGAGTATTACAAGTGAGTGTGATCTATGTTTAGCATTTCGTTAATGTTAATATCCATAATAGACTTATTGTTGTATTTTGTTTTTGTTGATACTTTCTGAATGCCTCGGAGTAAGGCATATGAAAAATGAGTGGCATTTATTTCTGTCTGTATTTTCTGACAGGATGAATTTGTGCATTCTGAAGGAGCTAGGAGATAGAGTGGCTCAGGGCCGTACTTTTGGAAACCTGGGAAACACTCAGTATCTGCTTGGCAACTTTTGCACTGCTGTGGCCTCCCACCAACAGGTGCCTTTTAACAGTTGTTTGTATATGCATGCACTGTAATGTACACTGATGAGGCAAAACATTATAACCACCTGCCTAATCTACCATTGGGCCTCTGCTTGCTGCCAAAACAGGAAGACTATAAGACTTTACAAGACCAGGTATCACTTGGTGTCACTTTGGTCAGTGTTGAGATCATATGATTATTTAAGACGATTATTCCTTAGACTTTGGGGGAAAATGCCTTTTGGAAAAAACCCTTAAATATTCAACATGCAGTTAAAGTGCAAAAGTAGAGATGATTTTTTTGCTTTTTTTCCTATTATTTATTTGGTCAGGTACTGTCCTTCCTTAACAATAAAAAAAAAAAATTATGAATAATAATATTAGTAATATTAATAATATACTTTATATCATCTATGACTTAAAAACATATCTTTATTTTGTGCGGTTTGTAAAAATCTGGGTTTCACTACAGATCTTATTTGGCCTGTTTTTATTTATTTATTTATTTATTTTTTATTGGAGTGTGTGGCGGTTTACACATGCGTGCACATGCACATCATGGAATTTTTTAAAAGCATTAATTTATGTGTGGCATACTATGTATGCAGATTTATTTTCCCGGTCATTTGGGTTGTTGTTGTGTACTAGCTAAAGCAAAGTCACTGGATACACATTAGGCTTAGAATTTTTTTCATAAATTAAGTTTTGTCAAGTTGATACCAGATTTATGGAAAGTTTGTCCATAAAATTAGACCAGAGTTGTCTAATTTGCTTTTACCTTGGTTGGTTAAAGTGTTTGGCTCATGTGTATAAATGTAACCATTTATTTACAAAAAAAAGTTTAAGGAAAATCAACTAAGATGTGAAACAATTTACTGAAAGAACAAGAATTTGGAAATGGTTTAATACTGATGAAATGTTTACAAATGTTCTTTGGAATGAATGATATTGATTAAATATTTACCATAATGTATTGATTATTTCTATGTTTTTTTCTTCCTTCCGTTAGAGGCTACTTATTGCAAAAGAGTTTGGTGATCTTGCAGCAGAACGCAGAGCCTGTTGTAACATAGGAAATTCCTACATTTTTTTGGGAGAGTTTGAGAAGGCTTCTGATCATTACAAGTGAGTCCACACTAATTTACCCATTGCCTGTTTATTGGGTTTCTTCTACTAGTATTGCCATATCATGTATACAGTGCTTATTAATACTACTTCATTTTTTAGTGACTTCATTTTTAAGTCAAAGGTTTTTATAGGGTTACAGGGTCACAGATTGCACTCTTTCACTACTCAGGCACATGAAGCGGTCTCAAATGGCACCACAGCACAAGTGTGTGATCCATATCTTTTAATCCTACATAGGACATGATTCTGAGGTGACATGCCCAGTTATACAAAGCTAAGCTAAGGTGGCCACAACCACCCTTTTCAACAAGCTAAAATTTTGTATGGTTCAGCTACCCCAATAGGGCTTTAGCAGGCATTTTACAAGGATCCCCTGAAGCTGTCAGCATGAAACTTGAATTGTATTTTTAGAGAGAGATACCTAATAATGCAATCTTCTCAAATTGGCTGCTAGGGTGCTACTCATGTTTATAGGAGTTAGAGTTCATTTTAAATACCTGGGTGGTGGGGGGGTCAACCTTGACTTTCAAATAGTTTTTCCCTTGGGTGCCAGTCATCCTGTGACCAGTTTACTGGTATATAATTGATAATTAATCAGCCAGAACATTGTATTAAAAAGCTCACCTAGGTGAAAAAGTGAATTTTCAAATAGGATCATATGATAGAATTTTTCATGATACAGAACTTTAATTTCTTATTTTCTGATCCATGCTTTGTTTTTGTAAATACGCATACACATTTTTTAAATGAAAGATATTGCTACTAAACTTATATGCTAAATAAAATAAATCATGAAAGGATGTTCAATATGAAAGAAGCATGTGTGAGGAGAGAGAAAACTCCACATGAATTAATTTGGTTTGCTGAGAAATCAGAAAGATCATACTGTTCACCCTGACATAAATGCGTGGATATTACAGGCGCCCGATATTGAATTGTGATAATTTTTTTACTTGGGATATGACAACAGGTATTAAAAAGTGCATGGGGGTTTTACAGCAAAAGTTGAAACATAGTGAGTGAGGAACGTATTTATCCAATAAGGAAGTACTTAAAGTAAAAGCTTGTGAAATGGACATTTTGTTCTTTGGAAAGGATTAAATGTAGATTCTCATGAAGCAGCACAACTTTAGGCTATAAGGTCCCCTAAACATGAGATGGTGAAATTACAGAAAAATGGATTTGTGGAGGAAAAAAAAGAATGATCTGAAATGACAGAGGCAGCAGAGAGAAACTAAAAAAGATATTGGGGTTGTATAATCCCTGGCATTTGTTGACTTGTTAAAGTGAACTAAATAATGAAACTCCCCTCCCCCTAGATATTAAGGTACAAATACAAGTCAAAAGGAACTTAATTGATTGTAGGTGAGGGTGGAATGCAGTTAAAAGGTTATTTAAGGTAAGAAATTTCAAGTGACCTGAACTAAAACGAAAAGATTAACTGAATATAAAGAAACGAAGAATGATTGCTAAATTGCTAAATTGCTATTATCTTCCTGTGGTTTTCTTTGTGGTTAAGAAATATTTGTAATGTCTTTGTACCAAGTCTTCGTACCATTTTATTTTTGGTATATTGTAATATTTGTAATTCAAGGTAGAATACCTCTTATTATTTTAGTCATCGTCACTGCTGTTCTTATTAATTTTTTTTAATGATTGCAAAAAGTGTATTATTAGTAACTTAATTGGTGCTAGGTTTTTTAAAGGTTATTTAAAAGGCATCCAACATGTTTCAGAATGTATAGGAAATTAAGTCAATTAAAATTTAGAGAAATTATACCATGCTCTTCTTAAGGTGAAATTTATATTGCGAAATTATATAAATTAAGATAATTTATTTCAGCCAAAAAAAATTACCAAATTCCAACACTTATTATATTTTTCATATATAAACATTTAGAAAAGACATGTAAATAGAGTAAATTATGGAGTAAATAGACATTAAACCTCACTACCTTAATTTGTTATTCCTCTTGGCACCGATTTTTTTTAAAAAAAGAAACTGAAAGTGACTCTTCTTTTTAGTGCCCTCCTTGATAACATTCTTGTGCCCCATGGTGCTGACTTTGCTAAATCTTGCACAAAATAGCAAAAAAAAATACGCACCCCACACGCACCCCACACGCATCCTACGCGCACAACTCGCTTCACTTGGCTCTCCACTGACACAAACAAGGCTACCTAAATTACGTGCGACCAGCTTTGTTGCTCGAAAATGCTTCGAATGCAAGGCAAATTTCTTCAAAAACATTTGTTCTTAAGGTGAAAATACTCAAGGTAGGTTGTCTTATGTTGAGGTACCACTGTATGTATATAAAAAATTGGATAAAAAAAATATTGCTTGAGATGAATCAAGTTAGAGAAAAAGTAAATCCTTATACTTTTACCTAGATACTTAATTTAAGTTTTAAAGTGTTGTGTTTAAAACCATTAAATGTACAATTATTTAAGAAATTTATTTTTCAAATGATAAGCATTTTTTGGTGACGGTCTTACTGTATTTACCAGTATTCTAGCACCTCCAGCTTTGTTTTTTCTAAACTTTCATGTTTTGTTTTTGTAACAGGCATCAACTAACAGTTTAAAATGGGCTTCCTTCATTAACAAAATCTACTTTACTTATTGGTCTTATTTGAAACTACGAATAAAATACATCTATCAGTGTTTTCTATTTGTTCAAAAAGTGGGTTTCCTTAACAAGTCCCTACCATCTTGCAAACAACTTGTGAAATATAGTGAAACTTCATTGAAACACCATGCCAACCACCTGGGACCCATTAATAGCCAACTAGCAGCATTTTTTTATTGTAGCTTTTTAATCTTTACATGTTTAATTTTTTTTTTATAGAAACCAAGTAGCTACTTACTAGATAGGTTAGCATGGCAACCTTCTGACAACACATAGCAACCACATAAAATTTCAGTGTTCTAGCATTTTAACACTTTAAAAATGTTTTGAAAAAAAAAAATCCATATTTTTATCCATTTATCCATCATATATAAATTTAGTTTTTTAAAACATTTACTTGCACTGACTTTACAGTCAACAACAACAAAAAATATAATTTTTAACACTAAACATTTAACACATGATTATTATTAGTTTTTTGTTCTTTCTGCTGCCACTCTTTACTGTTTAGTTTTTGTTTTATTTTGCATAATTTTTATTTGATTGTTTTCAGGAGAGCTCTTCAGCTGGCGAGGCAGCTAAGGGATCGGGCAGTGGAGGCTCAGGCCTGCTATAGCCTTGGCAACACCTACACTCTACTGCAGGACTATGAGAGAGCTATAGATTATTTCCTGAAACACCTTATCATTGCTCAGGACCTCGGTGACCGGTACATGCGCATAAAACTAAACACATTTACCTTACACACATCTTGACTCCTCATGCTAATTATAACAAAATTATTCCACTAAAAAACATATTGGTCTGTACTCTTATTCAATTCAATTCAATTTTATTTGTATAGCGCTTTTACCAGAGGTCATTTTCACAAAGCAGCTTTACAGAATCAAAAAAAAAAATATGGAAATTAATATAATAAAAGGATCTATTTTAATCCATTCTAATTTACTCAATGAATCTAAGAAATTTAAAGAATTTGTTGCACTTCAAAACAAAGAAGCAGAAGAAACCAGTTTGAGCTGAGTTTAGCTTTGTTACATGGTGTTATCCTGTGGTCATGAGGGACATAGACAGCAGCAATATTCGGTTAGGCTGTGGCATTTAATATTCAGTTGGTACTAAGGGGCCAAAAATGTAAAAACAAAATATCCCCCACAACATTACCACCAGCAGCATGAATCGTAATACAAAGAAGGCTTCACCCATGCTTTCATGTTGTTTATACCCTGACCCTGCTGTCCGAATGTAGAAGCAGAAATCGAGACTCATCAGGCCAGGCAAAATGTAAAAGTCTTCTGAGCCCAGTGAATTATAACCTCAGTTTCCTGTTTTAGCAGACAGGAAGGGCATTCGGTGTGGCCTTCTCAGACTAGCGAAAACTGCAGCGCTTCTAGATAAAACATAATATACCTGTCCATAAATAAAAATTAATATTTAGGCCTATACGCAAAATATATTTCACTTAAATATTAGAGATTCAACAAGGAAAGAAGATGCGCTGAGCTTCAGTTCATTGTGATGCAGACAAAAGTTCTAGGGAGGAAACGGACACGTTTCTTTTTCTGTTTTTTTGCATTGAGTTTAACCCAACAGTGTGATTAAAGTACTCGAAATAACCCAGAATTTTGACACAGCATAAACAACACAACGATGTGTTTACAGAAACTTAGCATTTTTTAGAGAGTACTACTACTAATAATAATAATAATGAATGGAGAAAGCACAGTCAAAGCCCAGGGATTCTGCGTGCTGTCGCGTTGTATTCAGCGGGTAGCATATATATTTTTGTGTTTGTTGCATTTCTGGTGGAGTATGTCTGCAGTTTTATTGATAAATCTGCACATATCTGCGTGCACATTTATCAGCCCTTTGATCAAAAAGTACGCGCGAGCAACTCACTTTCACTTTGCTAAAGGCAGCATATATTGTTTAGTGTACATTTAAAGCGCATATACACAATAAAACAATATTGTTTTAGGCTAACTTATCATACACTTTTGTATTCTTTGTTGTACTTCATCTTTTTGCACATATGCATGGGTGCGTTACAATAATAATAATAATAATAATAATAATAATAATAATAAATTCACAGCACTACTACTAATATTAATAATAATAATGGAGAAAGCGCAGTCAAAGAAGAATCATCATTGAAGGAAAGAGGAAAATTAATAATAAATACACATCAGTATTTACAGTTTGAGCTCGACACATTTATGAGCTTTGTCGCTTGCTGTCAATGGGCGCCTAAGAGAGATTAACACATTTTCAGCACATAGACACATAATACCTCAGATTGAAACACGGCTGCCCCCTCCAGGTAATGAACATCATTTTCACAGCTTCCCGCGAGCTGCCGCTCGAAATGTGCGTTTTTAATGGCCAGATCTGTAACTAACTAGTTCAAAGTCACTTAAATCAATTTTGGTTGCCGCTCTGATGCTCAATTCGAACTTCAGCAGATCATCTTCACTATGAGTTGCAGTTGTGTGTATGGCCGACTAGATATTTGCATTAAAGAACAGTTGAACAGGTGTACCAAACGAGGTGGCCAATGAGAGTCTATGTACACATATCTTGTACAAGCATATACAGTACTTGTTTGTGGGCATAAATGTATGTTTATATTTGTGTTTGTCTGTGTGTCTCTGTGCGTGTGTCAGGGTTGGTGAAGGCCGTGCCTGCTGGAGTTTAGGAAATGCACATACAGCCCTCGGGAATCATGGCCAGGCAATGCACTTTACAGAGAGACATCTGGAAATCTCTAACGAGGTACGCACACCAGATCTAAATACAGTCGACATAATAAAAGTCGACATCTACCTGAAGCTAAAGCGCTTGGCTTTAGACAAGTTAAGAGCCTTCCATTGGGTAATTGCTGCAGTGATTTAATATGCTTCAGCTGTCAACAAGTTATTTTACTAACTGATGTAGTGAGTAGCTTCTCAATTCTTAAACAAACATGTCCGAAAGCATAAACTGTGGTCAAAGACTAAGATATTACTCTGTTCCATAAGGGTCAAATTATTCTCGTGCATCAAGAAAAGAACTTGCTGTGAACCATCTAAGGATTGTGGTCATCTTCAAGGAATAAATGTGGTTAGAAAAGCAACCTGAATAAGCGTGATGGGAGACCACTTAAATTTAAATAAAAGCAAATCATAAAAATAACAGTAAAATTTATAGCAGTTGGAAGAGATGCACTTATCATCCCTATTGCCTATACTTTATTCTACTAGATTCTCTGCCCACTCAGAGTAAGACAATACACATTTTGTTCTTTTGGGTGTACATTCCTTAAGAAGTAGAAGAATGTGCAGTGGATTGTCCCAATATAAAACCAACTTTACCATATTTTTAAATGCCGTGTGAGTAACATCTTTTCTGTTTTTGGCCTCTTGTCTTTTTCACTTTCTGTATAACCAGAATATCTCCATATTTCACCACAGATTGTATCATTACTGCAGCCATCCTTTGAAGTTTATTCCCTGAACAGAAAAGTAATCCACTCTCGCTACTGTTGTTCCTGACTCACTTAATTTGGCTCGAACTTTGATTATTTCAAAATGCTGCTATTGTACCATTTTCAAAATTCTAGTACCACAGCACCAGTATGTCATGCAACACTAAATTACAGGTATTCAAAATACTAGCTTGGCTTGTTTTTAATAAAGGTGAGAAATCAGAGCACTTCTTAACAATTATTAGCAAATTGTGAGTTTTTTTAAGTACTTTGTAATATTTGTTAGGTTAATTGTGATGGTTCTCAGGGTCTTGTCAGTTCAGCATGACGTTTTTAGAAATCTATAGTAGGTATGCACTGATATTTTGTGATAAGGATTTTAGCCCTTTTGCTCTGCAGTGAAAGGCTCAAGCTTTTGGAGGGCTTCCTCTGTGAACGGTTGAATGATGGTTGACTTATAAGATTTAGCTGCTGTCTTTGCCTTTTCATACTCAAATTATTCATGCTGCGTTGTTCTTAACCGATGTTAACATTTATTTTCTTAAAATGTTAGTTGTTGTTTTGTTTTAGGGTGAAAAAAAACTTTGCATATTGCAAATTTTATGTCTTTTATAGATACATATTTCCAGGCAGTCGACGGCATGTAGATGTTGGCTATTTACTCATGTACATGCGTCATCACAAAAATATTGGTTTATGTGATCGCCCAGTGGAAAGACAACAGATCTGTAAAGGTTTTTATCAGCCGATCCATCAGGGCACCCTTATCTGTAATTGATTCTTGAAGTCTTAAGATTTTATGGCTAATTTGTTTTCAATTCATAGGTGATTAGAGGTTGTGATTTATTTATTTATTTATTTTAATTTTATTGTTTTTTTTAATTAATTTTATTAATTATTATTATTTTATTTATTTCGCTACCCAAACAACTCAAAACCAAAACATACTAGACATAATTGTACAAAACTATTTATGTGTACAAATTTCAACAGCTGTACAGAGCTGCATACTTTCTCTCAGCCTGGATTACTCGAGTAGTTGTGATCTGAAATTGGCACAAACAACTTTGTACCCAAGTCTTAATAAGTGAACAGTTGGTGAGCTCAACAAAATGGGTAAAACAAATGGATAACTATAATTCAACCCTTAATGAACACCTTTCCTCCTGGAGCTGACTTTTTTTGAGTCTATTCAGAAAACAAGTTGTGAGTTAAAGAGCTTAAAAATGACCTGCTACTTTGAAAAAAAAAGAAAGAAAAGAAAAATCTGGTTGATTAAAAGTAATGAACCCCTTCAAAAATGGGCCCAAACTCACTCAGTAATCTTACTTCATATATAATAATGGGGATCATAGAGTGTACACACAATGAAGCAGCTAAAAATACCTCCATCTCTCATGCACCAAGTTTTACTAAATTTTGCACACATCCCCACAAAACATATCAAAATCTTCAGCCAGGTCTCCTGACTACTCAAAAATAAAAAAAGAAAGAAAGCATTTTTAGATATCCAGCAAAAAAACAGCACAGAGGCCTTTTGAATACTGGCAAATAAAATTTTAAACTATCTTAACCTTTGATGAGCCAAGAAATAATAGAGGTGAGCAGTGTAGGCTCAGAAACTAGCAACAGCGTTCACACATGCATTTGTGTATGTATGTTGTGTGATTCATAAAAAAAAAAAGGTTTACTGAGCAGAGCTAGAAATAGTCATCTCATAGCAACATTGTGAAATAAATTAGCCATGTTCTCCTTAGTTGTGTTTCCGTTCCATTACATGACTCTGACTCCCTTCACAGCACAATGCTTGACTATTATTGATTTCATAATTGCATTTAGATTTTTAAGTTTTTTTAGATTTAGAGTCAAATCTCTAGTTTATAGTTTTTAGCCTATAATTTCTAGTATATTACAATACACGTTAGTAACAAATCTGTGCAAAATGTTAGAAACAGATCAAATGTACAGTAAACCTGTGTGTTTATTATATCAAATCTTAACATCATGAACGTGATGCATGCCCAAAAAACACACTTTATATTGTGCCATCTGATATTTGGAGGGGCTCCTCAAAACAATTCTTATGACTTCAGGAATTCTAGTGTTAAAAGCCTTTTTATACTACAGGCACCTGGTGGCAATTGATTCTACACTAAAGTATTGATGTTTGAGCAGGCCAGATTGGCAGTTGTTCGTGTTGGGGACTTTTTACCAGTGAACAGGGTCCCAAAAAGTTTAGGATCATGCTTAAAGTTTTCTAATAAAAGTAGAAATTAGAATTTATGCTTGTTTAATTGATGCATTTGAAATTTAAAAGCTATTTCCTGGTCTCCCCTGAGACATATGAAAATTACAGTGTACCTTTGGGATTAATAAAATACATTATTATTATTATTTTTATTTATTTATTTATTTAGATTTTTCATGCATGGCTGCCATTCAAGTACAGGCCTTTCCAGTACTATCTCAGTTGGTTGTCTTTCATACAGCAAAACTAATATCACCACATATTCAAATTATATACATGATATACTACGTTACATGATCTAGTTCTTGGAATGTTGAGGTACTGAAACAATGGAAATGGACTTTTTAAAGTCCAATGGCTAGTTTGTTTTTTATTCTTATGTAATGAATTAAAATAATTCTTCTCAGTGCACAAGCACATGCAAACAGACACTTTCTTTCAGCCCAGTGAAGTGGTTCATTCAGTCACAGCTCTCTCACACAGAGACATCAATAAATTAACTGCATAATGTACCCTGTTGGTTTCGCTCGCCTCTCATCTGGAGATGTTGCTCAACCATGCCTCTGCTTTCAAACCTTCAATGAACAGTATAATTCTCCTTATTGCCTTTCCTAAAGATTAGTTAATTGCAGATAAATTTTGATGTGTGCATGCATGTGTTTTCTTTTGCTTCTGTTGTGATTAGCTTTCTATTCACTCACTTGTGATCCTAATATTGGGTAAAGTTTGATGGGCAGCATAAAGATTCAACTTTGAAACAATGAAAAGGGTAATGTTGTCTGAGTCCAGATTTGCCCAATATTAGAGCAATAGATGAAGAGAAGTATATGAAGTGGTGCACCTCTCACATATGGTGTCCAAGCCTCAGGAGGTGGTGTTATGCTCTGGGGTTTCTGCAATTGGGTCTTGTCAGTGTTTTTTCAGTGTATATGACTGAATTAATTATGTCAAAACATGACTCAGTAGTCAATGAAGCATAGCCCATGTCTGCACTAGTTCTCCCTTTGCTAAATATATTACGGGATGTTGACTGTTCAAATCCTTTAAAAAAATTAATGCTATTAGCCAGACCCCTTAAGGTTTAAGGGCGCAAACAATGCTGTGCTTCAAAAGCATGCTGTAGAAATTGACTGAGAGTTTATGAAAACAAAGTTGTCTTTTTTGACTATTTTTTTTTCTTAAGATGAGTTTCACTCCTTTAAGTGTTCTTTGTTGTGTATTTCTGATTAACAAACAAATTTTCTTTATAAATGTAAAAAAAAAAAGGGAAGGAAAGTAATATTTCCACATAAGATTGTATAAAATTACTTTTTTGGTTTATTATCAGCATTCTCAGGTCACATGTTCAATACGTTTTAAATATATTGGTGCATTTACTTTAAACTTTTTTTCCTTCTTAGACAGGTGACCGCTGTGGTGAGCTGACTGCTCGTCTGAATGTGTCTGACCTCCAGACTGTCCTTGGCCTCAGTTATAGTACAAACAGTTCCGTCTTGTCAGAGAACAAAGTGGTTGATTATAACCAATATGGTAAAAAAAAATGTATATTCTGTAACTTCTTAATACTTTATAATAGTTGTCAATAATAGCAACAATATTTGTAATAAGAATAAGAAGCACCTGCATCTTATAATATTGTTACATGCTGCAAAATAATGTGGTGCAGTAAAAAGAGTATAGCAAGTCATAAAAGATGTTCTTTTTTTTGTTCAGGAGCAAGACCCAGGATGAGCAGACGCTACAGCATGGACAATTTGCAGTTGATGACACTTACACCAGAAAAACTTGAAGTAATTGCAGCCTTTTACACACACCAATCAGCTGATATCATCAAACCTCAAAACTTTGTCAGCCGCTATCAATATAGAGCAAACCCAACACACTAGTACACATCAACACAATGGTTCTCTCAATTTTTTATGATGTGTATGCTCATGTGTACTTGTGTGTTTTATTTAATCCAATTAAATTCAATTTTATTTGCATAGCACTTTTAACAATGATCATTGTCACAAAGCAGATTTACAGAATCACACGAAAATTATGAAAATGTGCATGAAATGTGAGAAAAATGTGTATGAATCAATATGTGTATGAGCAGGCTGAAGGCAACGGTAGCAAGGAAAAACTCCCTGAGATGGCAATAGAAAGAAACCTTGAGAGGAACCAGAATCAGCAGGGAAACCATACTCATTTGGGTAAAACAGATATATGGAGTCCAGTTCATTATTGGAGGCTCAGGTAGACTTGTGACTGTAGTCGCTCAAACTGGAATTTCCTACAAGTTTTCATAGCTGTCAGCATCAGTCGAGGGCAGGACCGTCTTCATGCTAAAGTGGAATCATCCCCATTTATCACATTCATCCCAGCAAACCACACGGGGCCTCCATGCGACCAGATCTTCATTCTGTAGTGGGTCACCAGGACGAGTCACACAGGTCCAGAGGGCAGAGGGGGTCTGGATCACTGGCAGCTGAGAACCAGCATATGTAGCTCGACAGAGAGAGACCGGGAGAGGGAGGAAGCGAAAAAGAGAGAATAGAGAGAGGGAGAATGGTTAAGTGTGGTCACATTCATATAATGTATAATGGTGAATGTCTATATATAGTGCTGAGTTCTAGCAGGACTCCAGCAGGATTACCTATGACAGCATAACTAAAAGGGGGAGCCAGAAGGAAATGCAGAAATGAGGGCTCCCTGGGATGTAAAGCAACCAATCACTTGAACAATCATGTCAACAAACCTGAGTGATCTGAGTGAAGACAGCATCCAAACATACCAGTTCACCATAATACTTTATATCCATGAGTCCCCCTCTATTCCCATAAATGTTTGGCTAAATGAATAGGTTTTTAGCCCAGACTTAAACGCTGAGACTTTGTCTGAATCCCAAACATTAATTGGAAGGCTATTCCATAACTTTGGGACTTTGTAAGAAAAAGTTCTGCCCCCTGCTGTGGTTTTTGTAATATGCAGTACTGGCAAGCAGTCTGCATCCCTTGATTGAAGTAGGCATGGTAGATCATAACACACTAGCAGTTCATTCAGGTACTGCAGCACAAGACCATTTAATGCTATACAGTAGGTCTAAAGTTATATTTTTAAATTGGTGCGAAATTTCACTGTGGGTGATGTAATCATATCTTCTGGTTCTAGTGAGGACTCGTGCTACTACATTTTGAACCAGTTTGTAGTTTCGGAGCTTGTTTATGCACCCAGTTGAATCTAGACAGTAAGGCGTTACAATAGTCCAACCTAGAGGTAGTAAAAGCATGAGGCAATATTTCTGTGAAACACCAGACGTCACTTGAGAACAGGCAAAAAAGTCACCATTTAAATCTACAAACTGCTAACGATCAGTCAAATAGGATCTGAGCCAGGAGTGGGCCCTTAACTTCCCTTAATTCCTACTACATTTTCTAATACTATGTCAAAAGCTGCGCTGAGGTCCGGTAGCACAAGCAATGAGACACAACCCTGATCAGAGGCCAATAGGAGGTCATTCACTACTTTTACCACATGCTGTGCTGTGATAACGCCTAAATCCTGACTGATCCATTTCGTGTGTGCTATTCCTATGTAGATATGAACATAGCTGCTAAGCTACTACCTTTTCCAGGATTTTAGATATCAGGGATAGGTTTGATATTGGCCTGTAGTTGGACAGCTGACAGGGATCAAAGTCAGGTTTCTTAATTAGTGGGTTAATTACTGCTAAAGATTTTGAAACACACCCACTTCTGTGTGAAGAGTTTTTCAACAGGGGTTCTATTATTGCTGGTATGAGAAAATATGTCAGTATAAAATCTAATACAGAGGTTGATGATTTTGTAGAAGAGATGAATGAAATGATTTCATTCTTTTGATATGATATGATTAGTTTAACAGCTGCATTAACAAAATTGTCTGCTTTCAACGCTTAAATTTTTTTTTGCATAATGTTTACAAATTTTTGTTATTTTGTCATTTTCTACAAGAGTGGTTGATCTAGCAACACTGAGCTTTTTTTTAGTTCAAGAAGCTCTCCCTCCATTCTATTTGAAATCCTAACAGTTTAATTTGACACCATTTTCACAAATTTTCATGTGGTCTGTTTTAAACTGCGTGTGTGGTCATATATCAGGGATCGAGTTTCTTATCTATAATAATTTTCCTTATAAGTGGAGCTACATTAAAGTATATCGGAATGCTGACTTTTAGTATTTAGTCGCCTGATCAAGTTCTTTAGGTCAGACAGTGATCTAATCATAGTTGGTATTATAATTCTGATTTAATTGAGATTACTGATGAAGCTCTATGTGGTTCTGTAATTCTTAAAATAAATATTAAAGTCTCCAGCAAGTAACGCTTTGTTTACAAGATTGTCTGCTTTCAAAGCCTGAATTTTTGAGAGCCCCTGTTGACAGCCCTTGTAAAGATGAGCAAAATGGGTTAGGAAAAATCTCACTTTTATAAAAGGTTAAAATAATTTGTTTTTATTAAAACAACTTTACTTTTAAGCATTTGGCAGACGCTCTTATCCAGGGTGACTTACAAAAAGTTACATGGCCTGCCAGTAAATGTAGCCAGCACTGTAGGTGGACTCTCAACTGATTTGGCTGGTCTTGTCTTGTGCAGTGTCAAAAATGGGGCAATGAGAATCTGTGTATGAAGTCAAAGACCAAATCCTCTTCCAAATTCTTCTTCATGAATCGTCTGCGAGGGAAGAAGAGCAGCTCCAATAAAGTTTTGCAGGACACTAGCAACACTTTGAAGATTTCTTGCAAGCAGCCTGCTCAAAAAGTGAGTCTCCGTTAACCAGTGTATGACACTCAATTTAAGCATTTAAATTTATTCCAAGTGTATGACTGCAGTTTTTATTTTTTATTAATTTTTTTTTGTATGCAAGACTTGTACTTATGTACACTAATTTTTATTTTAGTATTTAAATAGGAATGTTACACAATTTACTTTAATCAGAATTTTGTTACTTACTTACTGGGTTTAATTTCCTTTATGTGTAAGAAAGATTGCAAGAGATGTTTTTGTTTTTTTAGTGTGTGAGTGCGGACATGTTAGGTGACGAAAGCTTCTTTGACCTGCTAAGTCGTTTCCAAGGCAACAGGATGGATGACCAACGCTGCTCTATTCGGAAGGATCTGGGTTGCCAGTCCACTGCTTCCTCCTCATGTTCACCTTTGTCCAAAAATCTAAAAAAATGTAAGTGCTAATTCTTTAATAATTAATTGTCAAATTGTGATCATCTTGGGGAATTTTGCATCTGAATGTTTTTCACCAGATTTTGGACTATGGCTATGGGGACTTGTCTATTTAGCTTCACAAGCGTTAAGCGTGGTCAGGCACATCATATCTCAATAGACCTCACTTCTTACATAGGTGCATTGTCATACTGGAACATGGTTGGGCTAGGCCTCTGAGCTACATTCATGTGGAAATGTAACTCCATACAAAGGCATTTTGTCACTTGTGTGAAGCATTGCATTTAATTTAAAACTATTTTGTTGTGACAAAAAATTCTTCAGCACAGCGTTTGCACAGTAAACTGCAGTAGAAACAGTGTGTTGTTCTTTGTGCTGCTAACACAGCTGGACGTTTTTGGTGAATTGGAGGTACAAGCTGCTGAGACCTCCTTAATGACTAATAACAGTTCCTTCACGATCAAGCAACTGTTTCCTAAGATCAATCCAAAACAATACAATTAATGAATAAAATAAACATTCGTCCAACTTCTGAAATTAATGTTAATTTATGCCTTTATTGCAAGTATACACTATAATACACTTGTATTGCATAGGTGTGCAATACAGAAATGTCCTTCTGAAATAAATGCTCATTTATACATTCAATACTGTACATGACCAGGGCTCCTTTAGCACAAATTACTCCATAAATGTAGTCTGACATTATTGCCATAATTCTAAGGCAGTATTGAAGACAGGTTGCTTTGATAACAGGATTTACCATGTCTGTATCGTTGGGTCATTTTGTTTATCATCTACCTCAAGTCAAGTACCTCTTGACAATACCCCATAGATTTTCTAAAGGGTTCAGGTCGGGTTTCTATGGGGTGAATGGTCAGTAAACCAGTTAGTGGTAGTACTTGCCCACAATACCAAACTAAATCCTGCTGGAAAAGGACATTTTCATCTCCTTGTCAGCAGGCAGAAGCATGAAATTTGCCAGTGACTGTCTGCATTAACTTTGGACTTGATAAAGGCTGTGGATCAACACCAGCCACCCAAAATCATAAAGACAGTGGAAACTTCACTCTGTACAATGTAAACTGAGTAATGCAGACATGATCAACATATACGGAATAACCAAATTTGTACCAAAAATAACATGGTGCCTAAGAATTACTACTACTACTCCACACTACTGCACATTGTGTATAAAACTATTCACTATTTCCAAACAACTTAAACAATTATTAAACAAATTAATAATTAAAATAGCACAACAGAAGAATATGTGAATACATGGCCTTTTTCCTGACCATGCAATTACTTTCGCCAAATGTTGTGTGTATATAAAAATGGCTATAATACCCGAATAGTTAAAACCCTTGAACTAAAACTGAAGGTCTTGACTTCACTCATATTTTGAGTGTTTTATTTCAAAGTGGTCGTGTAAAACTGCCAAACTGCCAAAAAAATAAAAAAGTAAAAAAAATTATGGACCTGACAGTAATAATATTCAGAGGAATAAAACAAAACTGAGTGGTTGCCACTGGATCACTTTATAGAATAATGAACCTTTTAGAAATTGCTGTAATACAAAACCTTTTCATTAAATTTCATTTAATGACCGCCCACTGGTGGCAGTGGCCCCTCCCACTTAAACAGGATCATTCTCCTAGCGGGGGGGGGGGGGGGGGTGTAAAGGCTATATTGGCATAGGAACCTCAGTCAAGTGAACATCACTTAAGTCCATACCTCTTTTTGACCACTCTGTTAATTCCTCAAATAAATCACACATTTTTAGGGAGTATTATTACTTCTTTACTTGATCATGATTCATATCCTTGTATCCTCTTCCATTCATGTTCAATTTCAAATGGGTCTGTTTGCCCTCATGTATATAGCTTTACTTAATAGACAACCCTGATTCAAACCTCAATTTGCTGCCAGTTAAATGTCACACATTGGTTTATTTACTTTCAAACTGACACATAGAGATTTAATAAGAGTGTTTACTGTGAAATATAGGCACAAGTTTCTGGCAATAGGAGAAGGAGGGGCTGCTGGTAAGTGCATGATGATTGCCTGAAATATAGTTGGTTACTGAACGTAATTCAGCTAATGGGGCAATTCTGAGTGACTGCATTTGTATAGGGCGTTTCCAGTAAACACAGTTGTTGCATTATGAAAAAGTTTTGTTCCCACTGTGCTCTGGGACAACACAAGTACTTCCTTTTGGGACTTCCCTGTTTATTTCTCGTTATGACCACTCTGGGGGGCTCTGCAGTCCACCTCAGTAGAAAACCTTTACTTAATATGTGGAAGTAACTGTAATTTTTTTGTTATTTTATTTCCTTTGTTGCATTTAACTCGATCTTAATGTTATTGTTGTGGGAACAACTCAAGGGATTTTATACAAGCTGTTTATTTACATATTGTAAGTTTTGCCGCATGTTTAAACATTAAATGAAACACTGTCTTTGCAATTTTTGGTTCACATAGCTTTGGCCTACGACTGACCAAGTCTACTTGCTGAGATGTATTTCATTTCATTGCCATTTTTTTCCACTCAGCCTAAAAATACACAGATATAATTTTTTATCAATACCATATAGTGCATGTTCCCTTCTTAGCTCCCTGAAGTGTGCTTATTGTGTATATATATTGTGTTATAAAAGTTTAATATTTAATGTTTTTGAGCGAATGACTGTATTTTAGTAGTCAGCAAAAACATTAAATAATTTGCAAAAAAAATTTTAAACGCCATTTATTTTTCTTTTTTTATTTATCTTATTTTTCCATAGCTTTTTCAGAATCTGCAGTATCACCAGGTCAGAATGCATTTCAAGGTGTCTTGGCTAATGCTCAGCAGTGGAGGCTAGAGGATCAGAGTATTATAGAAAGTGCTCCTGTTTTGTGCAACTTAAAGACAAATCAGAAAAGCAGAACGCAGACGGTCCTCAGCCAGCTTATGGCAAATACGGACACCTCTAAACCCGATGATCAATTCTTTGACATGCTGGTGAAGAGCCAGGTGAGAATGAACATTTGATATTACTCTCTGTGTGCAGTTACATATGCAAGGTTTTACATGTGTAAGTCTTAAGTTATGCTTAGTGTAGAATTATAATTTTTTGCCTAGTGCCACTGATGCCATACACAGTTGTACTGTACAGATGTTTCTTACAAAAAAAGTAGATGAGTTTATACTCCCCTGTATAAACTCAGTTATTTTTTATGTTTAAAGTGTTAAAATATGCAGCAGAAATATTCTTTTAAAATATAATTGTTTTTAACCTTGTAAACTGTTGTACTTTGCATGTAGGTCTTGTCATTTATTTCTAATACTTTAAACACAAAAATATCTCCACACAGGAAGTATATTCACAGGGTATATTGACTGACGTGGTACACCTGGTCAATAAGAAACACCTGCAAGCCACATGTGTCAATATTTTTTATAATTTTAAGAATGCATAAACAAATGTGCCACATTGTAAGCTGTTTAACACATCCTGACATGGGTGGAATCATGTGTCCTTTCAGGAGATGGCTGCCTAAGTATTAGCTCTGCTTCAATTGTCATATTATTTTTATTTTTAATATTGTAAAATGCTGAAATTATTTAAAATACACTCTGGTGACTGTTTTCGAATTTTTCTCTGGAAATAAGGCATCAACCAAATTGCTCAGAAGCTGTCCTGTTTAACTGTCTTTGTAGTTAACTTATGTGTCATAAGACAATATTTTTATTTTATTTTAATGTACTTAGGGAAAATCTTTGCTTTATCGTGTGAGGTATAGATTTAATTTTAATAGGTAATTGGCCATGTCATTTCAGTATTTTCAGAGGAGAGTATATTATACTATCTTAGAGTGATTTACTCAAAGTTCACTCACTCTCTATCTCTCTATTCTTCTCTTAGGGTTCTAGGTTAAATGATCAGAGGTGTGCCCCTCCCTCAGACTTGATCCATGGACCTACTGTCCCTGATGAGGATTTCTTCAGTCTCATCGTCCGCTCTCAGGCCAAAAGGATGAATGAACAAAGAGTCACATTGCCATCTGTGGACTAAACACCACACAGATTCACATACACACACTGACTTCCACTGCACTGAGCACACTGAACTTATTATACAGTTCAAGATGGAAATAAAAGTTCCTGGGATTTTGGGAACATGGTTTGTACCACTTAAAAGCGACTTTCGTAACAGGGAGTAGGAGGTGCACAGGTACATCTTGGTACTTTGACTTTGGTACTTCATATCAGACTTGCCATATGGCTTTGCTTTTCAATCCGTCTATAGAAATGCTGTAAATAGAAAGAACATGTTCAAGATTTGGTATTGTAACGAGACTAATCTTGACAGCCAATAACGCAAAGATTTTTACTATCATTAATTGCTGGTGTTCACATTGGCTTTACATCTTTACCCATAGTCTTTAGCGGTGGTGGACGAAGTTCTGTAAAGTAAAATTACAAAAAAAACTGCCAAAAATTTACTCTAGTAAAAATTACACTACACCATTAACTAACAAGTAAAGACTTGCTTGTAAAAATACCTAAAATATAAAATTAAAAGTACTTGTCGTATATGTATATGTAATATATGTATATTGTGTTATATACAAAAGAATACAGGTTGTGTTGTTTTAGTTAAGAATGATGCAGATTATGCTGCTGACCGGAATCACCAGTAAAAATAATTACATAAATAATTTGAAAGATTATTTTTCTCCCTGTATCCGTACAAATTTGGACTTTCAATTCTGTGAATCAGACATGCAGACTGTATAGCCATTAAAAAAAATAACACACAAGATTGTGACTTTAAATGTCTTTTACAATTATGCATCACTTAACATCCATGTAATGTTTAGTGAGTTAGGGACTAAAACACTAGACATTCTATACATGCAATTGTACCATCAGTCAAACGTCAAACACTGTTGGAAATGATTTTTCTCCCCAACATCATATTAAACTCTTGTTACTCAAGTTCATATGCATGTAAAGGCACACACACTATATTGCTAAAAGTATTCACTCGACTGCCTTCGCACGCACATGAACTTCAGTAACATCCAATTCTTAATCCATAGGGTTTAATATAATGTTAGGGGGGGGGGGGTTGGGGGGGGACCCTTCCCAAAAGTGTTTGACTGATGGTACTTAGTAGCCTAGTAACCGAGTGTAAGGATCTATTCAATGACAAACTTAAGCACTTTTGTATTTCACTCTGGGTAAGATTGTCTGCCAAATGCATACATTGTGGCCCACACTTTACATCTATAACATCTTCAACTCTTCTCAGAAGACTTTCTACAAGGTTTAGGAGTGTGTTTATGGGAATTTTTGGCCATTATTCCAGAAGCACATTTGTGAGGTCAGACACTGATGTTGGGCGAGAAGGCCTGGCTTGCAATCTCTGCTCTAATTAATCCCAGAGGTGTTCTTATGGGTTGAGGTTAGGACTCTGTTCAGGCCAGACAAGTTCTTCCACACCATCCATGTGTGGACCTTGCTTTGTGCACTGGTGCGCAGTCATGTTGGAACTGGAAGGGGCCATCCCCAAACAATTCCCGCAAATTTGTGAGCATGAAATTGTCCAAAACATCTTCGTATGCTGACATTTAAGCATTAAGAGTTCCTTTCACTGGAAGGTAGGAGATTAACCCAACTCCTAAAAAACAACCTCACATTAATTCCCAAATGACTGCGCACCAGTGCACAAAGCAAGGCCCATAAACACATGGATGAACGAGTTTGGTGTGGAATGGCTTGACTCGCCCGCATCAAGTCCTGACCTCAACCCGATAGAACACCTTTGGATTTCTCGTGTTACTTTCAATTTTGTTAATTAATAAGAATAAACTTTTAACACTTCTATTTTTTAAGCATTCTTACTTTACTGCATTTTTTACCCCTACCTAAAGCTTTGGCACAGTATTGTAGAATTCCTCATGCTCCCAGAACCACTCTTCTATGGTTTGAGACCTGGAATATGCTTGTGCAAGCAGGGAACAAAAACTTCATTGATGTGATAACCTGGTCATTCAGTACATTCAAGGTCATCAGCTGACTTCATTTACCTTGCCACATAACAGTGCTAAGCCTAGACCTGATCAACTGGAGCGACCCCAGATCATAACACTGCCTCCAGATGCTTGTACAGTGGCCAATATGCATGATGGGTGCATCATTTTGTAATCTTTATGCTCCCTAGCAAATTAAAGCCATTTGTCTGATTAGTCTCACTAACAAGTGGTTTTCTTAGGGCCACAAAACTGTTTTGTCCAAATCTTGAGTTATTTTTACATTCTGTGCATATGAAATGCTCTTACTTTCACTATTAAATATGGCTATTGTTTTATTATTATTTATTTATTTATTTATTTTATTTATTTATTTATTTATTTATTTATTTATTTATTTTTACCATGCGGCTTCAAGTGTTTAAGTGATCTTCGTTTTTTCTGAACACGTATCTTCAACAAAGCTCATCATTCAGTACTATACTTCCAGATTTTGGTGTTGAAGGGTTCTTAACTACAAAACTAATTCCTTTAAATCTCCTTTGTTGTTTTCCTTGCTTGAGCCAACCCAAAGAATTTGACCTTCTGAAATAGCAATTTTTGGGGGAGTTTTGCACCAGGCACTGTAATTATATTATAGCATATGTCATTTAACAGTTTACCTGGCTTTATTTTTAAAATCTTTTTGATTTGATATTTTCAATTTTGTTACTGAAAAAAAATTATGCCCTGCTACTATCTTATTAGTCCCCCCCCCCCCTCCCTTCTATAAGGGTGGAGGGGTACATTGATCTGGCAGCAGTAAAGCACTAGATTATCTATATAGTCCGTGACATACTCCTTCAATGTTGTATGAAATATTAAGTTGTTGCCAGGTTTTTAGTTTTTGAGCAGTTTGTTTTAGTGTGTGTGTGAGAGAGAGATCTATGAAAGGGTGCATATTTATTTTTTTATATCAAACCATTTTTCTTATGCAGAGTTTAACAGAATGCTGACTCATTCGACCATCTGATCGATTTGTCTGGGGTCAGCCAGTGATCCGATTATAGTTGATATTTCTTTTGGATTACTGATTAAAGCTTTGTGCAGTAGATGAAGTGAACGTATGTGTAATGTGGTAGCATAGCAAGATACACATTTCATTACTAACACTTTAAATTAAGACAAATAAGACTGTAAAAATTTGTATTAGATCAAATGTGCTTTCTTGGACTTAGACTAAAGAAAATCTAAGTCAAAGAAAGCTCCCCATATTAAAAAAAATTAAATAAAATCCCCTTCCCAATTGTGTTTGGCACTTAGTTAGTAACGTAGTAACCCAGTGTAAGGAGCTATCCAATGACGGAAACCTCAAAGCACTTTTTGTAAGTTGTTCTCGATAAGAGCGTCTGCCAAATTCCTAATTGTAAAAGTGCGACCAGTTTTATTAATGGATTTTACTACATACTGAATTATCCCCTGCTGAGTCTGAAATTGACACATGTGCTCAAAGGGACTTTTTTTTTAATGAATATATAAACATCAATCAATCAAGCAATACTTTGTCTAAAGAAATGACGAGGAAATCTGCAAATTCACAATGAAACGGAGTGTGGCTCTTGGGATCTGTAATTAGGTATTAGCAAAGAATTAACTTGGCAAACTTATTATGTGTCTGTATATGCTGTGTTAGTATAGAGAACCTTTGAATGCATTAAATTTTGTGTCTATGTTTTTGTGTAATGGTTAGATTATCATTATAAATAATTGCAATTCCCCTTCCTCTCCCAGTTAGGCTCATTCAATTTAACCCATGTTTCTGTTGCTTTACAGAACACTGTGCATTAAACTCTGTGTCAGTAATAGATTCACAGTAAAATAGTAAACGCTTTAAATTCTAGAGATTGAACAGTGCTGGCTGTACATTAATTTTATGTTGAATGGATTACTGAAACAGATTGTCTGAGTACATTTTTCCACATTTTTGTTTTTTGTAGGAAAAATACTCAAAGCCCATGTCGTTAGCGCACCACCTGAATATCAAAATAATGCAAATTCACATTTCAATACAGCTTGCTCAAAGATCAAGTCATATTTTGAGTTCAGTACCAAAAAAATTAGCTTGTTTTCATTTTTATTTTTTTATTTTTTACCTGGCTACTCTGAGCAGTGGAAAGCATTTTTCTTTGTCAACACATCCATTTCAAGCTTAACTACACTGTCCAAAATTTAAAAAAATTTTTTGCTGGATATACGTACAACACCTTAAGCACTGTGTTTTCAATTTATTCTTGTTCGAATAAAAAGATGGGTTCTGTAAGATAACGTTCCTACTGTTAAATTCGTTGAGGAATGCAGTGACGCTTGTGACTCATACCGGCTAAACAAACACCATCGAATGATTGATTGAGTGATGAGCAATATTACAAATGGAATCAACAAATGCTTACATTCACTCAACCTGCATGTTAACAATGCTCACCTTAGTGAGATAGCAAATTTAGTTTTGTTTTTCAAAAAGCCTACTGTAGTAAATTGTTTTCTTTCTTCAATTGGGGTAAATAAGAGGGATCTACAGATCTCTCCATGAAACTTTTTTTATCTGTTAACTCTTAGATCTGTTGTCTTATCTCAGATAATTAGTTTGAATAAGGCTGTGGATGAGACAAAACTGATGCCTCATAGTCAGCGGTTCTGTTTTTTGGGCAGTTCTGATGTCTATCTGATCTGCTCATGATACCTGTTGCCAAAAAGCTGGATTGCTTCCCTGTTGCCACACAAATAAAAACAGCAGTGTGGTTGTAGAATGTCATGTAGAAATCTGTACGGAACAGAGTTTAACATTTGCGCATGGGGTCTCGTGATTATAGCAGGATGTTTGCGAAGAGAATTTAGTACAAGGACATGTTTCTCCTGCGACTTATTAAGAGCGTGAAATACAGTGAGTTGAATTCACCGCTCATTAGGATCCTTTATATGAAGGATTCATATATACAGTGTGTGTATATGTGTATATATAATGTATATTTATTCCCCAGCCCTGATATTAGAAAGTGTTATAAAAATGTTTTTAGACTATTTCACCCTTTGGAACCCTGAGGTTTTTAAATGCCATAAAACAGAGCACACACACAAAGCAAGTTTAAATGAATGCTGCCCAGTTTACAAAAAGCCATTGAAAATGTAAAACCCACATTGTACTTGTTTACTTTTTAAGCCTTTTGATCATGTTCAGCATGTTTACTATGCAATAAATGTGTTGTGCATTCTGAGAGCGATGCGAGCTGTGAGGTTTTTGCGCAGTCAGTGACAATGTGCAATGAATTTGCAGCTTTACTTGCAGAACAAACATGCACACCTGTAAGGTGAGCTAAATGTCTGACTACTGCAAATATTCTGTGAAAAAATTGTTAGATGTGGTTTTAAAAATTGTAATTGAAACACCAAGTTCAGAAGGCCAATACTAGTAGAGCAATGTGTGGCAATATGCATTTGGAGATCGACTAGTCTAAAATACTCGTCCATTTCTGATCTATTGGGGATTGGAGTGTCCTCTGCCTGCATGAGAACAAATAACATTATATCAGTTATTGCCATGAGATTGTTTCCTATACATCAAAACTCCACTTGAGTTCAGGTTTAAGGTAATTATACTGGGTTTTGTGGTAAGGCACCCACATTAAGATTTTAGCTCCACCTGAAAACTGCAGATTTTTATAATCATAAGGGTTCCACTCAATCACATTGCAGGTATCGTGGACCATCAGTTGGGATATCAGTGAGGGCTGGCCATGTAAAATGCATTATGCAGTATGCAGTTTTACTCTCTTAGACCTTGAATAATTACATAAAAATGTACCATTGCAAAATCTGTCAACCTCATTGAACATGCTGTTAAAAGTGTAAATGAGCATTTTCTTATATAAAATTTTAAATTCTAAAATTTTATAAATGTTATATACAATTTAATTACAGTATTTGAAACCGAGGCACATACTGTGCTGGCTTGTGACACCTTCTGGTCAGTTTAATTAGTTTTATTGATTTTAAAGTCATGCAATGTAATATTGTTTGGGATTATTTTTGTGATGTCTAGATTTGAAATTAAAGTGAAATTCCAATATTTGGGTGAACATTATTGTTTAAAAACACAGAAACCTATTACATGTACTAACAAATGTATAATAATCAATGTTAAAGTTTCGTTTTGACAAACATTGTTTGCAATCCAAAAACATTGAACAGCTGAATATAAGCTTTTTAAATTTAAAACATTTAAATGAAGACGAAGAAGAAAAAAAAAGCTCTAAATAACAAACTCAAGACTTTCATTTGTCATTCTGGAATTGCAAAGAAAGTGCTAAATTTTCAAAACTATTGATGCTCTATGTACAAACATAAAATTAAGATGCATGTAAGTGCTTAGCCTAATGATCACAGTGCATTAAAAATGTAAACTCCAATATATTACATGATCTGTCATGGTGATACTTTATTCAGGCTTTCAAAATATCAATGAATTTGAACAGGATTTAACAAAGTCATAACAAATTAAACATTGTACTTGTACTTTGTAAAACAGACTACATTCCCCTCTCAGAACAACACCATCAAACTAGAAATCTACCAAAATTATTGTTAATGGCAAAAAATAAAATAAATAAAAAAATAAATGGACCTCTTCCATGTGGAGCTTGCTCTACAGACACTCACATTTTCAGAGGTTGGAGATGCCTGCATCCATGCTGTTCTAGATCCATTCCAGCTTTCATCCATGTCTCAAGATTTCCTATTCCTGCAGATGGTGCAGTTTGTTCTGCTTGCATGAAGGAATCATACAGTAATTTTTGGAGATACATGTATTCCATCATCATGCCAGTGACATCAGTTTGGACCTTCCTTTTCCTGCTGACGCAGGTAATATTCTCGTCCAGTGATTGCTCCCTGGCCCATCAGAGGTGGTTGAACTGTCTGTACATGTACAGGTAAAGTTAGCAACACATGAATGTAACTACATAGGTTTAACACACATTTGCTAGATGAGTCAGTATCAATAACTAAATATTTGTAAGATTACAAATGAATCAACAAACAATCACCATTACAGCATTACTATAAAAAGTTTGCTTTAAGCTTAGGTTGGGCAACCATCTGATTTCAGAACTAAGTACACCACCATGGTACCACACCCCTCTAGCAGCCTACTGGCCTTT
Source organism: Clarias macrocephalus (assembly GCA_011419295.1). Classification (NCBI taxonomy): domain Eukaryota; kingdom Metazoa; phylum Chordata; class Actinopteri; order Siluriformes; family Clariidae; genus Clarias; species Clarias macrocephalus. The sequence continues at coordinate 66,622 of JAAGKR010000645.1, read as the reverse complement.
GTTGTATTCATATTATATGAACTAAAACTAATATGCTGACACAGTATAGGGGAGGCAGGTGTGAGTAAGACTCACTAGTCATGTGATTATCCATTGATTCATCTGACATAGTCATGTGATTCAGAAGGTAAATCATTATATGGTGAAGTTGGTGGTTGTGACTCGACAATGTTGTTTGGATTGTTGAGTTTGGAACCAATAATTTGATCAAGGGCATCATACCACTGAAACATCCTTTTCCTCAGCTGAGCTTCCTGTTCTCTAAAGGGAATCATGTACTTTCAGTTCCTGCTACCTGATGTTTTTACTCTGACTGCTCCAATATGAAATACTTCTCCAAGTAACTTGATTTCAAATTTTTTAAAATCTGAAAATTTCTTCCTTAGACCATTTTTCTGCTCATGATTGTGCAACCGTCAAATAAATTGCATGTTATCAGTAGTGTTTATGTTTAGTTCTTATCATATTCTGTGGATTAGATAGTTTTCACATCAAACATGAACACTAGAGTTCAGGTCAGCAGATTCCTGATTTCCAAAGGCCCTGTGTACGGTCCCTTGCTGTGTCCGAAAACAAACCACACTAAGAGCTCAAGTAGAATCTGGTCCGACTCAGAAGAGCTAGTATGAAAGAACCCTGATTATTTTCTTGTCCATTCGAAATGTACAATCACGTGATCAAGCTCGCATCTCTAAAGTGGTTCTGACGCAAACACATACAGGGTTAGTCTATCTACTACCTATCCCGATGCTTCTTACGACTGGGAGTGGCCTTTTACTTTAATGGTACTTATTTCTTTACCTACGATATGTTGGCTTTGAGATTATTGTTATGTGCGAAAACAAAATAAGTGATGAACAGGCGAGTGAGGGCAGAGATTAGGACGAACAGTGCATTTAAGGATTGTCGTAAAGCAGAGTGTCGTAAACCAGGTGCAGGAATGGCCCCGGAAAGGACGGGAGGGGGGAATGGGGGGGCTGCTGGTGCATTAATCATGCTCAGCGAGGCCGCGGTACAAAATCATGGCGGATGGCCCCAGGTGCCAGCGAAGAAAGCAGTCGAAACCGAGAAGAAATAACGGTGAGTGGACTGTGAGAATCTGGACAGGCAGAGAAAAACTATGAAGATTGTTTCGTTTTAAATTGATGCTAAAGTTTGGTCACTTTTAAAGCATTTTAACGCCTAGTTGCGCTACTTTATTTCCAAGTACTGAGTAAAAGTGTGCAGATTTGGTTGACTGTCCAAATGGATAGCATACGCTGAACCGTTAGCTTGTGTACCTGTGGCAGTAAGCTGCTCCGTGCCCAGACCGTTATCTGGAGTAACTCCTCACTGTGTCTCGGCTGGTTCACGTGGCATGTCCTTTGGTGTTTTCCGAATAGCGAACCCTTTAACTTAGTTACTGACGGGGGAAAAAAAACATTTCTAATATTTCATTTGTTCTTGTTGACCAACGCTGTGGGGAAATGCATAAACCATTTCTCCACGTGTAACTCACCGTGATTCAACCTTATTCGTTTTGCGAAGAGTGTAAACACACCTTATTTAGGTTGTCCAGAACCTGTCTTGTTATTTTCCATTCAGTATGTTTAAGACTTGCTTATGCGATGTGTGTATGTGCTTTTGTGTTTTAGCAGAATTGCTGTACTTTTTTTTTGTACTTGCCTTATTGGGTTTCTCTTAGGATAAGAGTGAAATGATTGGTGTTAGTTTGTGCTTATCAGGAGCTTTTGCAGTGTTGCGCTTCCTTTAAATGACACCAGGCTCGCGCTGTACCGTTATAGAAGCGTGAGCTACCTTTTCCTGCGTGCGTGCGTGCGTGTGACGCGTGAGCCTCGCACCGCCCCGCGTAGGCTACCGGAGCCATCACCGTGTCTACCTGAACGATAAGCAGAAACAGAACGGCGCAGGCTAATACATTGTTTAACGGCTAAACCCGCGCCTCTCGCCTCTGGAGCGGCTAAAGCACGAACCGTGAAAAGAGACTGTCGCCTGAAAACCGTTACAATCACCAGGAGCTGAGGCGCGTGCACGCTGCAGCAAATGGCAACTTGTGCAGGTAGAACACAGATGGTATTCTGATTTCAGCGGCGAAACAAAGACCGATTTTTCTGTGTTTGGATTTAGGCTTGGGTCTAGCCGGTCTGTTTGATCCGTTTACTTATTTCCCGCACACGCGTTCCTCTCGATCGGAGGGCGAGAAAGAGCGAAAGCAGCGCATAAGGTGGTTGCTAGATATTTCAGCGGTGTGTGTGTGTGTGTGCAATAGAAGCAGTTTCCTGTGAAGCGTTTATGTAATGTAGGTGGGGCCGGAGTGGGGGAGCGGACCGTTAGATGATGCAGTGAGGGATGTGGTTTGCCTCTTGTGTCGGACACGGGCCAGGTAGGCTAGGTGATGTAACACCTCCATAGGTGATTCAGCACGCGTCTCTTTAATTTTCTGTTGAACCTGTCGTTAAAATATCACAAACGCTGTATGACATAGGGGACAGGTTAGCCGTTTTTGCTTGTGGCACGAAAATATCGAGCACCTCCGAAAAAAAATGCTTTCGACATATGTTTTGATTCTGGGAGTTGTGTGTTGTTCAGTTGTCTGCACATTCATACACAGATCAGCCACAACATTAAAACCACCTGCCTAATATCCTGCAGGTCGCTGTGTGCATCCAAAGCTCCGACTTGTTGAGGCATCAATTGCACAGGATCACAGGACCGGGCATTAAGTAATGAATTACTTAATCAATCATATTGATTATAGTGATACATATAGTGTATTAATTGGTTAATAAGAACAACAACAACAATAATAAAAACAACAGTAAACTAGAATGCCGTAGGAAAAGGATTTTATTTGTAATTTAATTTAGATAATTTCACATGAAGTGAAATATTTCAAGCCTTTCTTGTTTAAATTTTGGTAATTATGGTTTACAGCTCATGAGAATAAAAAATCCATTAAAGTGGTACCTTGGCATACGACCGCATTTCATGAATTTTCGCTTCAAGAACTGCAAGTTTGCAAGAAATTTGCCTCAGCATACAAAGTATTTTTGGCAGACGAGGGAACTTGTTTATGTCATATTTTTTGTGGGGTTTTTTTGCACTTCGTGAAAGATTTTGTGAAGACAGCATCATAGGTCACAAGAATGTTAGCATAGACGGCAGTAAGAAGAAAATTAGGCCACTGTCAGTGACTGTAAAGCAGCCGGTGCCAAGAGGAATCATAAATAAAGTTAAGTGAGGTTTAATGTCTATTTATTTAATATTTTACTTAATTTCGACATATTTTGATTGTAATTAAAATTATGATTATAAGGTTGGAAATTGGTAATATTGGCATTACCAATACCAGTGTGTGGCTGGAACCGATTATCTAGATTTACGTTATTTCCTGAGAAAATGAAAATTTTGGCCATAAGATCTTGACTCCAGAGCAGAATAAATTTGTATGCTGAGGTACCACTGTACTTCAGAATATTAGAATATTTCCTAAGATCAATCGAAAAAGTATTTACAACACAGAAATTTCTAACTTTTGAAAAGAATGTTAATTTGTGTGCTCACTACTTCAGGGGCACAAACTGCATACAGCATGCAGGCGATCAATCTGTGGCACTGTTAAGCCATTATTAAAGACGTTTGGCTCTATTCAAAAGCTTATGTCAGAGAGCTCCTAACTTAGCTTAAAAACTAGGAGTCTTGGCTTAAGACTACTTTAAGACCAATCTTAGAGAAACTAAGGAAAAGACAATTTCCTATCTTAATCGTGAGCGAGGATGACCCCATTCCTAGGCATCACACATTGGCTCTCTTGTCAGGTCGGGTCATGTGCAGATATGAAAAATGCATGCAACTATCAATTAGTTTGCTAATCAATTAATCTATTGATTATTGAAATCATTTATCAGTTAAACAAATCTCAAAGACTTTACAATTATTCCGTAGCTAGTATTTATCTGTTAGCTTTTAAATTGATCTCAATGTTGTTTTGTGCACTAGCAATAAAAATAAATACTAGATTAAAGAAATGTCTTTTAATGAACTTTCCTGATAAAACAAATCTAAAACCAAGGAAAAGCAAAGTAGCAGCAATAAAATAAACTAATAATTATAAAAACTATTAAAAGTGAGGAGATATCACCGCGCACCAGTACGATTGCTCAGTGGTGCCAGCAATAAAGCAAGAGTGTGAATTTCAATGAAAAAAAAGTTAATTGAGGAGAAATAATAATAAAAATCTGACTCACAGCAACACACGGTTACTAATAATCCACATTCTCTCCAGGTGTGAATTCTTTTCCACTGTTGCGTCCTGCACAAAGCTGTACTGGGCCACGTCCCCGCCAGCACAAAGTCTTGTCCTCTGATTCTATCGGCTGTTTGTTTCAAGTTAAGAGTGAAATGTTCCCACACTCCGAATATTTTTGGTTGTAAAGGTGTTTTTACATTTTATTACTCATTTCACTCCAAGCCTACCACATACACATGCACAGTTCACATGTGTGTGGTCTAAAAAATGCACACTCATATTTTGTTGGAGTAGATTTAGCTTTGATTATGGCGCAAATTCACTGTGGCATTGTTTCATACTTTTTACTTTAAGTTAGTTTACCAAAGACTTGTAAAGCTGTTTAGTTCAAGATTCTATAGTGGATTATGTGTGGAAATGATTCCTCATGCCCCCGGAGCCACAATTTGAGCCCAATGAATCATTAAATTGTTGTCATAGAATATGTCTAACCATCAATGTTAAAATGTTAGAGAACCTGTTCGTTTTTTGTATTCAGGTAGTCAACTGGCTTTATTTTATTGACACATAACATTGCTGAGTCTACACCTGCCCAAAACCTGGCCTTCAGAGGCTTGTGCACTAGACACTATGATGGTGCATTGCTTCCATTGCTTTCCTTCTTACCCTGACAGACATTCACTCTGGAATTGAGTCAATCTGGACACATCTGACCACATTTCCTTTTTCCAGTGTCCAAAGTCTGATCTCTTTACGCTCCCTAGCATATTGTATGTATTGTTTTTAAAAAAAAAAGCTTTATATTTTTTATTTCTATTTTTGAATTTCTAATATATCATGAGGTCCAAAAAAAAAAAAAATATATATATATATATATATATTGCATCTATACATTACCACAAAAGTGCACAAGGCAGTGTCATGGCATGGGTATATACTCACCTAAAGGATTATTAGGAAGACCTGTTAAATTTCTCATTAATGCAATTATCTAATCAACCTATCACATGGCAGTTGCTTCAATGCATTTAGGGATGTGGTCCTGGTCAAGACAATCTCCTGAACTCCAAACTGAATGTCAGAATGGGAAAGAAAGGTGATTTAAGAAATTTTGAGCGTGGCATGGTTGTTGGTGCCAGACGGGCCGGTCTGGGTATTTCACAATCTGCTCAGTTACTGGGATTTTCACGCACAACCATTTCTAGGGTTTACAAAGAATGGTGTGAAAAGGGAAAAACATCCTGTATGCGGCAGTCCTGTGGGTGAAAATGCCCTGTTGATGCTAGAGATCAAAGGAGAATGGGCCGACTGATTCAAGCTGATAGAAGAGCAACTTTGACTGAAATAGCCACTTCAGTCAACCGAGGTATGCAGCAAAGCATTTGTGAAGCCACAACACGCACAACCTTGAGGCAGATGGGCTACAACAGCAGAAAACCCCATTGAGTACCACTCATCTCCACTACAAATAGGAAAAAGAGGCTAAAATTTGCACGAGCTCACCAAAATTGGACAGTTGAAAACTGGAAAAATGTTGCCTGGTCTGACGAGTCTCGATTTCTGTTGAGACATTCAAATGGTAGAGTAAGAATTTGGCGTGAACAGAATGAGAACATGGATCCATCATGCCTTGTTACCACTGCAGGCTGGTGGTGGTGGTGTAATGGTCTGGGGTATCTTTTCTTGGCATACTTTAGGCCCCTTAGTGCCAATTGGGCATCGTTTAAATGCCATGGCCTACCTGAGAATTGTTTCTGACAATGTCCATTCCTTTATGACCACCATGTACCCATCCTTTGATGGCTACTTCCAGCAGGATAATGCACCATGTCACAAAGCTCGAATCATTTCAAATTGGTTTCTTGAACATGACAATGAGTTCACTGTACTAAAATGGCCCTCACAGTCACCAGATCTCAACCCAATAGAGCATCTTTGGGATGTGGTGGAACAGGAGCTTCGTGCCCTGGATGTGCATCCCACAAATCTCCATCAACTGCAAGATGCTATCCTATCTATATGGGCCAACGTTTCTAAAGAATGCTTTCAGCACCTTGTTGAATCAATGCCACGTAGAATTAAGGCAGTTCTGAAGGCGAAAGGGGGTCAAACTAGGGCTGGGCGATATGGCTGAAAACTGTATCACGATATCAGTGTTTCATATCAGTCTATCAATAATTATTGATATTTTTATGACCCATTTAAAATAAGAACCAGGAGAAAAATATTACATTTAAATATTTTTATTTTAAACCTAAACTTCCTCTGATCATAATACCCTCAGGTACTAACACAGAAATGTCAACAACCACGGAAAACTCAAATAATTAAAATGTAAACATAAGTCTACAGTCACAATGAACACTTAACAATTATCTCTTAACATTTAAGGTGCAAAATGAAAGAAAATTTAAGAAATGCTTAAAGTGTAATAAAATAGTGCAAAGTGTTAAATATAAACAGAGAAATTTAGTGCAATTTTAGTATAAGCTTTTTATAAACAGGCTTCTCGACAGTGCTAAGCGGAAGCATGTCTTTGGCTATATGATATGCCACTGCCTCCGTTATATCTCTGTACCGTTTAGATTTTTTGTTATAAGGCACTGATGCAGAGTACCTCTCCATGGGTTTCTGCTGCTTGTGCGGTGTTGCAACCACCAATGTTGTTGGTTGAATACGGCTGTGCTCCAAAGGGTGAGCGCGGCTAATTCCCCTATCTCACCTACGCGGTGAATCATGATGAACCGTACTTACGGCCACTGCGCGAAACCGCGTAGGTGACATAGGGGTATATGGTGGTACATAAAGCTTGTGGTATTACCAGTCTTGGCGGGGATGACAGCCTTGCATAATTTGCAGACGACATTCGTCTGACTACGGTCAGACTTATAATATCCAAAAAACTGCCATACTGGCGAGCTGACTTTTCCTCTTTTATTTACAATTTCCTCGCTCGCTGCGGCACTCATTTTCTGCTTATGAAGAGGAATCCAGCAGACTAGCATGAGACAACGATATGGCGCAACCAAACGTGATACGCTAACAGCCAGTCATGTAACAGTATCACTCCCTATGTTGCTAGGTTACCAGAGAGCGAGTGCCTTTGTTAATGCAACCAAACTAGCTTCGCAACCTCTGTTTTCTTCCGACAAAGAATAAAACATATTGAACGTTTTATTGAACACATTTGTTATTGATATCGATCACGTGCCTGTAGCGATACATATTGTTATCGTTTTATTGCCCAGGCCTAGGTCAAACACCGTATTAGTATGGTGTTCCCCAATAATCCTTTAGGTTAGTGGATACTGTAGGGCTGGAACGATTCCTCGAGTAAATCGAGTAATTCGATTACAAAAAATGATCGAGGCAAAATCTTCTGCCTCAAAGCTTCGTTTAATTAATTTTAAAAGCTTGCGTTTTGTTTTTTTCGCAATTATTTTTCGACGGCACGCTTTTGACACAGCACGCTTCCGGGTGCAAGTCGCCAGTAAACACCAACGAAAAAGAGCGCTTACGTCACCCACAAAGCGGAAGGAGACGCAAACAGTTAGCTGTGTATTGATTTGAGGGGGCTGCAAAATGGAAGGGAGCGATAAAATTATCAGCGAGGCCAAGAGAAGAAGAAAGCAGAAATTGTCAGTAAAGGCTTATGTTATGCCTGAGATGTAGATTTTGAAACTTTTAGTTGCACAACTTAGTGTTTTTGTGTAATTATTTATTTTAATGTGTGCTTTAGTTTTTTTTATCCTTTAAGTCATTTGAAAAACTTTTTTTTGCATCCGAGAAAAGGCTTTAAAATAAGAATGTATGGTGCTGTAATGCACTTAATTAATCTCAGTCAACTTTAATACCCCTATCTCACCGACACGGTTTCGTGCGGTGGCCGGAAGTACGGTTCTTCATGATTCACCGCAAGTTTTGCCGCTTCCATCTTTCTGTGCGAAAAATGAAATATGTTTAACCTGCCTTAAAAACATTTTTAAACATGTTTAAATTTTTTTGGCGGCCCTTGCAGAACTTTGCGGAACGTCGGTGGGCAGTCGCGGCGGCTCACGGTGCCTAACACCGCATCTCAAACCGCGAGTCAAACCACATAGGTGAGATGGGGGTATAAGCTATTCCTTGTATTGTGAATAATGACGATGTTTATTTTTGATAAAATGCTAAAAAGAACACCAATTAATCTTTGTTTCTCTTACATATTTTTTATATATTAAGCAAAAGTACATTTTATCCGATTACTCGATTAATCAATTAAACTTTTGGTAGAATTCTCGATTACTAAAATATTAGACAGCTATATAACTGTATGGCTGCCAGCGTAACTGAAATGCATGATGTAGCTGGACTTCCTTCCCAGATTCAGTTAATTGCTGTAAAACCTGATAGGACAATCTCTCATATGGCACAAAATGTACAGTGGAAGCAACTCAAAGGCAGCAAAATGGGATTTTCTTAAACTGCGTTTTTTACTTTGCCCAGGAAAAGCAGTGCACTATTGCACCCTACTTCACAGTTTCTCCAGGAATTGTCTTTAGTTACCTGGAGCATGCTAGCATTACATGCATATGAGTAGAGGCAAACTATCATACTATCGCTGTCTGATGAAAAACATGTAGGAAGCCAACTGGGTGAAGGTGAAAGATCCACTTTTAATGATTTAGACTTTTCACTAACATTTTTATGTGCATGTTTTCCTCCACCCAATCGCAGCATTGGGCATCTTACTGACCATTAAACCGATATATTTTTGTGTTACCTGCCAGAGAAGCATCGGACACATACTGTAGGGATCACTATCAGTTGTCTTGTGCGGTGTTATTGTTGTCTGTTGTCAAATGTTCTTCCCTAAACCATTCATGGGAATTTGAACAGATCTTTATAGAACCTTTATTAGGAAGCAGAGTTATACATTAGCTACTTAATTTTCCAAATACTGTTTTTTCCTAAAAAAAAAATGTAAACAAAAAGGAGGAGGGTCAAATCTGCTATCCACAACCCATACTCGATATTTTGGGGGAAGTTAACCAAACTTGCAAAGTAGCTTTTCCAGAAAGCATAGATGTGCACTAATTGCCAGTTTTTTAATACTGCCCAAAGTCAGAGGGTCAGAGGGGGCTACATGGTAATAACAAATAACACCACAGGGTGGATCTTCTGTTTTGTTGTGGAAGATGTGAATGTGTGCTCAGACAAAGAAGTTTTGCTATGATACCTCGCTTAACTTGGTCTCCTCAATAATGAGCAGTGCAGGGTCTACAGGTCATATATAGCTAATGAATGTTGTGTCCTGAACAACTGACTTATTTGTGCACTATTTTTTCATTGTGTTGCCTGTCTGCGAAGCATATGCAACACACACAGATAATGCTCTGTCGTCTTGCATCAGCATCACACTTTTCTTCTATCCATGACTCCCCCCACATCCGGGGATCAAATTCACATTGTCCCAAACAATATTTTAATACTTAAGAAAAAAGAAATCCACTGTCAGGTCAGGAAATGTGTGTATGTAGATAAAGCTTAGTGTGGTGTATATTTTATTAAGTGTTCTGTGGCTTGGTGACACCATAAACATAATAACATTGGAGCAAATTGTTGTATTGTAGCTGTCCTCTGAGCTGCATACTCATATACACTAACGTGAAAATGTGTCCGCGTAGCAAGAGTGGCACTCCAAGATCGCTGATTGACCGACTAATTCCACCCAGATTACATGACAAATATACAGGTTTAGAGTTAGACAAGAGAGTGGTGTTACAGAGGTGTGAAGAGGGGAATGTCTATTACCGCCGCGCTCGTCGCCACGACAAAACAACAGCGGCCAAAATAAATCAGTTGCATTTCAAAGTCATTCGTAAAATGACCGCCAGGTGGCGCAAAGTGACATTTTCTGTCATCTCGGTTTTTAAAAAATAATTAATCATAAAAAAGTCTAAACAATATGCTGTATCAAAAAAATACTACAGTAATGGTAATTTCCACATCTGTGTATTTTATACAACAAGCATGAAAAATCTGAACCAGAGCTGTTGATATTTGCTGTACAATAATGAGTAAAAAAAAAACATTGAAGTTGAACATTAAAACAAGTACACTACACTGTAAACCCTAATGCTCAAAGTAATTAAACACATTGAGTACTGTAAACCTAAATAATTGAATGAGTAATAATTTTGAGTACGTAAGTAATATAACTTAAGTAAAACTTCCACCAATGTAAACTCTATAAAGCACTTGTGGCGCAGCGGTGAGTGTTTCGCCTTCCATGCCGACAGCCCGGGTTCGATTCCCGTGCTGGATGGTCTACAACAATTTTTTTTATTTGATTAAAAAATAAAAAAAATTATAGTTGTGTTTACATAAAATTGGAAACATCATTAATTAAAAAATGTGATGTAACTGATTACTTCAAGTATTTGAAGTTTTGCCAACTTAATCGGGTTTACAGTGTAGCAGTCAAAAAAGACTGTTGTTTCTGTAAACACATTGTTGGATTGCTCATGTTGGGTCAAATGAGATGTAGTAAGTCATTTACAAATTAACACCTGGTTGGGTTATTTTGACCTAACAATTGGTGTGTTCATTATCTGTTTCCTCCAAACGGAAGCCTGCAAAATGTTCGAAATATTATTGTTATTGTGTTACAAGTTGTTACGGCGTGCACCTGTGATGGGCTGTGCCCAAATCAATATCTCTCCTCGCCCACTAGCTAGGCGGCCTCTCAGGCTAGTGCGGCCAAATCAATATTGCTCCTCGCTCACTAGCTAGGCGGCCTCTCAGGCTAGTGCGGCCAAATCAATATCGCTCCTCGCTCACTAGCTAGGCGGCCTCTTAGGTTAGTGCGGCCAAATCAATATTGCTCCTTGCTCACTAGCTAGGCGGCCTCTCAGGCTAGTGTGGCCAAATCAATATTGGTCCTCGCTCAATAGCTAGGCGGCCTCTCCTGCTGGTGCGCGAAGGAGCATGGCCACGGAATTAAGCACGGCTGGTGAACTATCGCAGCTAATGATCCCGGGCCTCTCCCCACGCTATAAAATACAACGGGGAGTGTCGCTCGGGGTCTGTTGCACTGTAAACCCGATTAAGTTGGCAAAACTCAAAAAATTTGAGGTAATCAGTTACATCATAATTTTTAAGTTTGTTGAATTTTTTCAGCTAATTTGGAAAGTGTCAGTTCTACAAACTCATAAATATCAAAAAGTTCTGAATACTAAAAATTATTACTCATTCAATTATTTACGTTAACAGTACTTAATGTGTTTAATTACATTGAGCATTAGGGTTTACTGTGTAGTGATGAAGATAATCATGTTTTAGGGTTACTGTGTGTGCTTTACAATGTCAGACAACATTCAAATGCAAATAATTTACCCCTCCCCAGGTGTGAATCAGTGGTTCTCACCTATACATTCAGAGAAACTAAAATGCCCCCCTCCCCACTTTAAGACCCTCTTGGATCTTCTTGGCACACCTGCAGTGTGCACCTAGGTCGCCTACCTAGTGAACTTTGGAGGGAGTGAGGAGCGATATTGATTTGGACACACACCCATCACAGGCGCACCCCGTGACACAAGTATACATTTACTTTGCAAAAACACAAGCGGGGCTGAATGACAACGACATCTGCTTACGCAGTAGCACGTCCTGACAATGTTTTAATTTTATAGCCATTTAGTTTAATTTATTTCGGTATTATCTACTACAAATTTAAAAAACACAAAATTTAAGATGACACAAAACCCTACACTGTAAACCCGATTAAGTTGGCAAAACTCAAAATATTTGAGGTAATCAGTTACATATTTTTTTTAAATTAACAATGTTTCCAATTTCCAACAGAACTATAAATTTTTGAGATTTTTGAACAAATAAAAAAAATTGTTGTAGACCACCCAGCGCGGGAATCGAACACAGGGCTTTCCGCATGGGAGGCGAGACACTTACCACTGCACCATGAGTGCTCTATAAAGTTTACATTGGTGAAAGTTATTGTTACTTACGTACTCAAAATTATTACTCATTCAATTATTTAGGTTAACAGTACTCCATGTGTTTAATTACTTTAATTGCATTAGGGTTTACAGTGTACACACGTAGGCTTTCTAATTGCACATTAAAGAAGAAAAAAGGAGGAAGACACATGTAAATGTGCCCAACTCAGAGTTGTTTGCGACAGTAACAAGCCCAGGTTTTTGCGATGCAGCTGCTGAGAAGGTATGTATTGAGCATCCAGTGTAGCACTGCATAATACACACTACTCTAACAATGAGTGTTGTGTGATCATCCCAGAGCAAATGTATAAACACACATTTTCTAGAATTTTTAAGTGGCCCATCTTTTTTTAATTTTCATAATTTCAATTTAATGTTTAGTCATTTTATCATCAAGGATGTTTCAGTGTATTTCAGTGTTATTTCTGAATGAAAGGTTTCAGAAAATATTTGAAAAGATTTGGTAATTTGAAGATTCAGATGAAGAGATTTGCTATTACTGTAGTCTCTGAGAAGTCCTATTCATGCTTGCATTACTGGTGACCTTTTTTATGTGTATCAATTGAGGAGGAAATACCAAAACAGTCTAAGCAACCACTGGTCATAAAATAATGTTGATACCGTTACAATAAGTTCAAATTAAGACATTATCATTTAACATTTAATTAGGTAATTTCACATAACATTGAATGCTGTTGTGATCAATATCAGCACAGCTGACGGCTTCACAGTTATGCAAATATCCAGCATGACAGCACAGTGATATTACTTTTATTCAGCAGTTCCATAAACACCTTGTATTATCAACAGAATAGGTTTGTTTGTTTATTTAACCATGTATTTTGCTTGCAACTGTAATTAACCAAGGGTAAAAGTAGTTTTAAATTCTTACTGGTACTAGAGTATGTACCCCAAAGTAGGGAGAATAAAAAGAGGATATAACCAACTCCGGCATTACCTTATCAAAAGTTGCACACATCAAAAGCCTCAGTTCAGCCCTTTTACTCCAACCCACTCATTATACACACTTAGACCAGTTTCAAAACATGGCAAAAAGCAAATTAGTCTAGTGACTCTACAACCCAGCTTTCAGGTTGAGATTTGAGACTTCAGAGGCAGTTGATGCGGTGAAACATCACCGTGTCTTTATGATCCTACAAGAATGTATACAGACACATGCTACAAGAATATTCATGCATTGGCTACCAGTCTGGTAGAAGTGAATTATAGTTTTATTTATTTTTTAATAGAATTTTATAGAATTATAGTTTGTTTGTAACAATTTCAGATGACATAACAGATACATGTGCTGCTCAGTAAAACATTAGATTTTTAAATTTAATTTAAAGTTAACGGTGGAACTCCGTTTTTAGGATTTTAAGTGAGAAAACATACTATAAAAAATGGACTTTAATTAATCATGCTCAGTTCCGTTGAGTAAAATTGTGAAAAAAAAATTATATTGAATGAGGAAATTATGAATTATAAAAATTTATAGAATCGACACCTAGACCTAGGTATTGAGATATTGCTTCCTGGTGATTTCCATCCCTAATCAATAGTATTGAATCAACTAGCATTAAACAGTATAATCATTTAGCTCTCTTTCATGACTGTTATAACGATGTTACACATGTGATACATTGTGGCAGCATTGTGGTTGCCAGCGGACAGAAATAGGTGGAGGAATCTCACCAGAGGGGGAGTGTACCACCACAGTCAGCAGTGAAAGCAAGGTGTTCACACTTTGCTGCTGAATAGCAGAACACAGCAGAGAATAAAACGCCATTGGATTCAACAAGCCTGCATCTCAAAAAGCATTACAAATAATTTGTAAAGGGGGATTTTCTTTAATAAAGTGTTCTGGAGAAACTGAAATTATGACAAGAGTCCCGGATAGCTTTGAATAAATGAGGGTGGATTTTGAGCCAAGGGACAATAAGCTCTGGGATTTTCCTGAAGTGAGTTAAACTGATGCATGGACATAAATATTGAATGACTATTTTCCCAATTTGCTTACGAATTATGCTAATTTCAACCTAAAATCCAAGGACAAAACTTTGATTAGGCCATTGTACTCTGTGGAAGGTTGTTCCTGGATCTTTGTGTCAAAACAGTTCACATTCATAACTATATAGTGACTTCTATCTGACTCTACTGTGGCTATGTCTGCCTTCTGAAACAGCATACCTGCTTACATCATTCTGTCTTTGCGTATCGTCTTTTAAGTAGGTTTAAGTTCAGGAGTTCATGCGCCCAACTCGTTAATTTCAAACACTGTATTTTGCTGAGGTCCAGAAGAAGGATTGAAAGCCAGATGCCTTGCTTTAGTTGTTTTAATATTTATTGCTGGCACTGGTATGAAGTCCCCACGCTGTTGGTGCTAAATGACATCAGCAAGCACCCCACACATGCTCAGAGACAAAAAATCACATAAATTCCGATCTTCCCCTTCTCATTAAAGTCTCATGAAAAACCGAACTCCTACTCTAACTTTTAGCAATAAGAAAAATAATACTCTTACTTTACGACACTGAGAACCACAAAGTAGGCTGCACATTATAAGTGGATCTTGTAGTTTTGAGAGTTTTTTTTTTGGTTTGTTTTAAACGGTGAAAAAGCAAAATAGTACCAGTTGTGTGAAAGCTTAATGCACACAGACAAAACTTATATATGTATGACTCTGAATGTCTGAATGACGTTATTCTAATCAGCCTGGTCCAATCACAACTGTTTAAAGCCCCCATAATAGAGGGTAGGACTGTCATAATCTAAACAAACAAACAAAAAAAATATTTAGAGAGAAAGCAAAATTGGAGAGATTTGCTGCACATACCCACGAAAAACTGAGTTTTAAACTGAGTTTTATCAAAGTAAAAAGTTTTTATTGCTCTAGGAAAAAGGAAACAAATTGGTAATTTGACCTACTGTAGTTTTTTAATCTTTGGTCTGCAAAGATATAATGGTGCTATAATAATTGAGCACAAAGTAAAAAATAAACTTAGGTCAGAACTTGCTCTTTCAATTATATTTTTGTTTTATACATTGGAGGACCAGATAACAGTCTCAGAAAAATTTCTGTCTGTATGTCTTCATATCTGTCTGTATGTCTGCATCTCTGAATATCTATCCAGCAGATTTTGTCACAGCAGTTGTCAGTCCTTCAGTATTTGCCTGAAGTTCAATTCAAATAAATAATAAATAAATAAGTAATAATAAATTAAATCAAAATGTTGAGTAGAAGGGACATGAGTAGTTTTGTGCCAGATTACCACACAGCAAGCATCACTTTTTTCGACTAATACAATGCTTTTGCCCTAAAAGGGGGCGTGGCTATATGCAGCACTCAACAGAGCCAATTAACGTTATAGTTTACTGTAAACACACAGAGCATGCAAAACAACCGTAATGCCCCCACAAAGTGCTTCTCACCAGGCGCAAACAAATGCATGACAGCATGACTTACTCCAAAAAAAAGTATGTAACAACTTAAACTAAACTAAATCTTAAAAGATAAATGGACAGAGATGTTTAGAACGTTTATCCAAACGCTTCACTAAAATTGCCTTAATTGCCAAATTGCTTTAATCTATTGGTATAGGGAAGATGGAATTGTGTGGAGCTTTTTCTCTTATCATCTCGTGTAGGCTGGTCATGGAGAAAATTCCCCATATACAGTGTATTGTATGTTCTGGGATGTTGTTCAGCATTCTCAACCCTGGTCTACATTTTAGTGATTTAACTAATCAGCCAATTAACAGTCTTTTTTTAAAATTGACTGTGTAGACTTCAGAGGCTAAACCAAAATGAGATGTTCTGGAACCATTGTGTCCAGCGTTATCTCTTCTGACCTTTCCATATCTTTGGGTAGCTGTGAAGCAGCCATCATTGCACCGTTCGTTTTCAGGGGAAAGAAGGCCGCATTTGAAGGTGCCTTCAAAATGTGACAGGCTTAGTTGTGAAACTATGATGTAATCAGCCTTTAAATGCATCCACTGAAGGATGCAGCCTTCAAGTTGATATACAGCTCTAATGCGTTATGGCAGACTTAGTGCATGCCACTGCCTGACCCATAATCTGCAGTGTCACAGCTATCCCATGCATGATCCCAGCCTAGCCCTACTATGTCCTCTGGTGCCAAAGACATTCTGCTGGCCTCTCCAACTGGGTTTGAGAATAATGTGTTTCCATCACCTCTCAGCCTCAGGGACACATTGCTGTTACCACCACCTGGCTTTGAGGACACGGCTCCTGGTTTTGGGGACACCATGTTGCTTCTACCTCCTGGCTTCTGGGACACCATGGTGGTATCACCACTTGGCCTTCGGGAGGTTGTGTTGGCACCAAGCATTCCAAACGCACAAAAAAGCAGCTCCTCTTGTTCAGACCCAGTGTCTGTGTCAAGCTTCGACTCAGATCCATGGTTTTGTGAACTGTTTTTTGAGACTTTTATGTAGACATTCACTTCAGGACTGCATTAACTAGCATAAACTGCACGTTATTCATGGCATGTTATTGTAATCACCTTCACCAACTTTAGTTGATCAGTCTGTCTATATATAGACCTTGTTTTACTTGGTTCTCTTGTCTTGTGTCTGTCTGTCTGTCCTGTTTGATCTGTTGTGTTTACTGTTCGTATCTTGTGCTGGTTAGCATTAGCCCCAATTCCTCGCCATAGGTCTTGTATGCAAGTATATTGTGTACATTATGTTTTTGCTTCATAATGTTTAAACTTTTTTTAAATAAAGGGTTGACATATACACTTGAGCGTAGGGCTGGGTGATATGGCTAAAAAATATATTACATTTGAACATTTTTATTTTAAACCTAACCTTCCTCTGATCATAATCCCCTCAGTTATTAAGACAGAAATGTCAACAATCATGGAAAACTCAAATAATTAAAATGCAAACATAAGTCTAAAGTCATAATGAACACTTAACAATTACCTCTTAACATTTAAGGTGCAAAATGAAAGAAAATGTAAGAAATGCTTAATAAAGTGTAATAAAATAGTGCAAAGTGTTAAATATAAACAGAGAAACCTGAGAATTTTGTGCAAGTTTAGTATAAGCTTTTTACAAACAGGCTTCTCGACAGTGCTAAGCGGAAGCATGTCTTTGGCTATACGATATGCCACTGCCTCCGTTATATCTCTGTACCGTTTAGATTCTTTGTCATAAGGCACTGATGCAGAGTACCTCTCCATGGTGGTCTGCTGCTTGTGCGGTGTTGCAGCTACAGAATACAGAATAGTTGGTTGAATACGGCTGTGCTCCAAAGGGTGAGCACGGCTAATTCCCCTATCTCACCTATGCCGTTTGACGCGCGGTGAGATGCGGTGTTAGGCACCGTGAGCCGCCGCGATTGCCCGCTGACGTTCCGCGAAGTTCTACAAGGTCCGCAAGCATCCAGAAGGACCGGCAAAAAATTTTAACATGTTTAATTTTTCGCACGGAAAGATGGAAACGTAATCACAGCGCCAAAACTTGCGGTGAATCATGATGAACCTTACTTACGGCCACTGCGCGAAACCGCGTAGGTGACATAGGGGTATAAGGTGGTACATAAAGTTCGTGGTATTACCAGTCTTGGCGGGGACGACAGACTTGCATAATTTGCAGATGACATTCGTCTGACTACGGTCAGACTTATAATATCCAAAAAACTGCCATACTGGCGAGCTGACTTTTCCTCTTTAATTTACAATTTCCTCGCTCGCTACGGCACTCATTTTCTGCTTATGAAGAGGAATCCAGCAGACTAGCACGGTGGATTCAGGCTGCGCTGGATGGCTGCGTTGGCTTGATTCCACAGTCATTGACACCGGCGAACCAACTGTTGGGCCGATGGTACCTCAACCTCCGGTTCTTGATGGTCGAACATCGAAGGCTGGAAACTGTGGCATACCTCAAATTGGCTGAGATTGGTGGCTGATGAGATGTGGAGATTGTGAGATAGTTCAGTCCATAGGAGGTAGCGTGCCCAGGGGCGCTGGCGATCAGCGACAAAGCATCTCAGGTAGCGCTCCAGTTGTTGGTTGGTCCGCTCCGTCTGACCGTTAGTCTGGGGATGGTAACCAGAGGATAGACTACAGGTGGAATTGATTAGATGGCAGAAGGTCTTCCAGAACCGTGCGGTGAACTGAGGCCGAGACGATGTCTTTTGGGAACCCATGCAGTCGGACTACATGTTCTAAAATCAGCTCCGCTGTTTTTTTGGCTGACGGGAGTCCGGCGAGGGCCACCAGGTGCATGGCTTTGGAGAACCGGTCGACGATGGTTAAGATGGCGTTTTTTCCTTCGAAGACCGGCAGGCCCGTGATGAAATGTGCGTCCAGGGCCGCGGGGAACGGGGAGTGGTTGGAGTTCCCCCGGCGTCGGTGGTTGGTGTCCTTGGCCCTGGCGCACACTGGGCACGCTTGGACGTACTCCTTGATGTCTTTCGCCATGGATGGCCACCAAAAGGCACATTGTATAAATTAGAGGGTGTGATGGGTGCCGGGGTGTCCAGATAGGGGGGAGGAATGGCCCCATTGCAACACCTCGGTCCTCACGGCGTTGGGCACATAGTCACCCAGACGGCACACCTGCCGTCTCCAGATCCCAGTGAAGTGGTGCGATGATCTTGGTGGGTGCGATGACAGGCGCGGGGTCCGCCTGGGGGGCGTCTTCATGTTGTCGGGAGAGGGCGTCAGCTTTGGTGTTCTTGGACCCCGGGCGGTAGGATAGGTGGAAGTTGTAGTGTTTAAAAAACAGTGCCCACCGCGCCTGTCTCGGGTCGAGCTGTTTCAAATTGCGGATTGTAATCAGGTTCTGATGATCGGTCCAGACGATGAACGGCTCCCTGGAGCCAGTGTCGCCATTTTTCCAAAGCCCACTTTATGGCCAGCAGCTGAGTGGGGTCAAATTACTTGGAAAAGAAACTACAGGGGTGTAGCTTCTTGTTTGGACCTCGCTGGGAGAGGACAGCTCCGGCGCCCACATCCGATGCATCCACCTCCACAACGAACGGTTTAAAGGAGCGGCAACCGTACTGTAGTCCCAGATAAAGCGACGATAGAAGTTCGCAAACCAGAGAAACCGTTGAAGTTGCTTGATGGTCTTGGGTAGGGGCCAATGACGCACCACTTCCAGCTTCTGCGGGTCCATGGCCACACCCTGGGGCGAGATGACAAAACTCAGATTGTCGACACAGGGTCTTTTTTCTTCACGAAGAAGAACCCCGCGGTGGGCGAGGAGGAGGGCCAGATGGTGCCGTGGCGGAAATGTATTCCTCCATCGCCTGCATCTTGGCGGCGGAGAGCGAGCAAAGATGGCCGCGGGGAGGGACCATCTTTGCCAGGTCGCAGGGGTGATGAGGAGGAATGTGTGTGGCTCGTTTTCTGCAGAACAGAAGGTGACGGGATGGTGTTGGTGTCGACATCAGGGGCCTCGGACTCTGGGCTCTGTGGTGCGCCGCTGACCCACAGTATCGGCTCACGGACGACCCTCCCTGCCACAGATGATATAATTTAGTGTTGGTCTCCACCTCAGCAGCAGGATGTTTGAATGTTAGCTTTAGCTGACGGGTGAATTCTCTATATGAGTAGGCTGTATCTGAATCTGATCTAAGAACCGCCATGGCCGACTCAGCTGCCTGCCCGGATAGCAGCGAGACGAGAGCAATGCGCAACCGGTCTGTTTGAATTGAACTCAAAATAATGCTGTTAAAAACACACTGTACTTCCCATCTGTGCCATCCCATTTGTCTGGTAATGCTAAGTAAACATCAGAAGGGGGGGGGGGGGTGGCGGCACAGAAGCCACTGCAATGGGCGGTGGGCTAACCGGCTGAGCGGCCGCCTTGCAGAGGGCCGCGTTCTCCTGCCGTAGCTCCGCCACCTCGCGCCGTAAAGCTCAGACTTCTTGGACACTACTGCGGAGGGTATCGACCTCACCGCGAAGCTGCTCAATCAGCTCGGCGTACCGGTTCACCACATCGCAGAGGTGCGCGTAATCCGCTTGGTTCACTGCAGGTTCAGTCATTCTGTCACGAGCAACCGGAGGATGGAACAGAAAACGTAGTGCGAGTAGGCAGGATAACCACGCATTGTAGTCTAAGAACTCTCTTATGGAAAGAGCTAGGATCTGCACAAATAAATCTTTGTTCAAGCAACACATACTCAATCAAAAAGGCAACCCAAGTTGGTGAGTACTCGGGTTGCCTGGCATGGGCGAACTCAATGACTGAGCGATGTGAAGCGCCATCTTGTTTCCTTTTATGCTTCCTGACTTGCGACCGTATTACTTCCGGGTCCTAGTGCTGGTCGCGGTGAGAGTGCGCATGACAGTGATTAATAAATAAAGATGATATATATATGGGAAGAGTATGGCAGAATATTCTATAAGAGTCTGTAGTTACTGAATAGTAAATACACTGTCCATACTGTATTCAGACTACTAAACTAATTACTAAACAAAAGTATTTTGACTCAGCACTCAATAGTACCAAAGAGCTAGATGTGGTTTAGATGTTCTGTAATCTCTAGCACGCTTGCACACAGAAAACGGGCTCAGTTATAAACACATCTGATTCTGTGAAAAAAGATAAATTCATACAGGAAACTCAATATTTTTTTTAAATGAAAATGTTAGACAAATCAAATGCATGTAGTTATAGATATAACCGCTGATTGCAAAAACACACACAGCTTTTGTTTTATATTGTCTTGTATTTTATATTTATACAGTCGTTTTCTCTTTATCTTCTTTGGAATTCTTCAGATGGATGTACTCAAGATTTCTGGCTGGAAGGTTAAATGACTAACTGTAATAACCAACCATTTGAATCACAAAACCTGCTCTGAAATGTAAGGTAGTAGAGTAGAAAGGCAGGCTGTTAACTTGTTTGGGACAAAACTTTTAGTATCCTCCAGGGATACCAGTGTTAAGAATATTCTATTCTATTCTATCTCTTGGATTTCCTTTGCAGTTTTGGGTATAATCCATCTGTGATGTGAAGCGATGTCCTGTGATTTTTGTAACATTCCCGACTTAATCTGAGCAGAAGTATAGCTTTATATACAGATGGTAGACAAGCGGTATTCTACTTATATCGCCGCACCTCACGGTGACTGTATGCATTTGCTGGCTTTTACCACTGAGTGACGCTATATAACTATAGGCCGACGCTTCAGGCCTTAGTTCATTCTCTCAAGGATGAATGAGCCGCAGCTCCTTTAGAGCTGCACGTAGTAGCGGATAAAATCAAGTGAAACATTGTAATTAAATGAATAACTAATCACTGTACTAAAATTACAGTACAAATGTAGAATTAAATTTTATTTGAATCGAATTTAAGCAAAGTAAACGTTAACACAGTGAGCCTTTAGATTTTATCATGTCTAATTAGAAAAGCTGCATGTGTAGGGTTTTGGGTCATCTTGTATTTTGTATACTTTAAATTTGTAAATTTAAAGAAAAAAATTTGTAGATTTATTAACTAAAATAAATTAAACTAAATGACCATAAAATTAAAACATTGTCAGGATGTGCTACTGCGTCAGCAGATGTCGTTCTCATTCAGCCCCGCTTGTGTTTTTGCTTTATTATAAGAATGAAATGCAATAGGCTGTTTTTGATCATCATAATTTTATTTAATAAATAATGAAAACATTTTAGCAAATTACATTTTTACATCCCAGTAGCACCCCCATTGCGCTGTACCACCACTGGCAAAACCTTCTGAAGATGATCAATATATTTATTGCACGCAATTTTGGTCAAGCGATCTCTCCAGAAAGTCACAATGACTTGAAGAAGCTCATCTTTGTTCTGTGGCTTAGCCTCACGTCTGACAAACTCCTTCAGCGTGTGCCAAACCATCTCTATCGGGTTTAGATCAGGAAACCAGTATGTAAGGAATAAAAGTTGGAGGAAATGTCATGTGAACATTTCATAAACAAGTTAATCAAAAATAACAGAACACATAAGAAACATACTCGGCTGGTGTTTTCACCCAGTTGATCCCCGTCTCAGCAAGACAATGTCTCGTTATAAAACAAATTGATGATTTATTTACACTATTAAACACATATATTCCGCTAACAGAAATGACGAAATATCACAAGCTCGTTATTTTTTACCTTGGAAGAAGCGATGAGGTCCTTTAAAGTGTTGTTGAATGTTGAATGTACAGCGCCAGCGCAGATTTTATTATGCTTTCTTCGTAGTAATGCCGGTCCATAATTCCTGTAAATTTATAGTAAGCCTAAATTCAGTCATATTAATCAACTATTCAGCTATATTATCTTAAGTAAAATGTGCTGTACGTTATATTGAACTAACCTTCAAAGACAACTATTGGTCCTGGTCCCTGACGGGATATTGCCTTGGGATATTGAGGGGATATTAAAACATGAAGTTTTACAGGATGTTTGTCCTTAGGTTTCGCTACGTGCCGACCCTTTTTTGTAGCACATCAACGCAAAGTGCTCCAAAGCCACAGTTGTTTCGTCAGCAAAGATTACATTGTCAAAGGCTTTGTTGGTGTCCCGAATCATAGGGTCTGTGCTAAACAAACAAACAAACAAACAAACAAACAAACAAACAAAAGCAAACAAAATATATAGATAAATGTGTTAAATGTAAAATTTTATGTATAGTCGCTAAAATTATTATATTGCTTACCGGGCTTTGCCATAAGTCCATCCAAGTTTCTTTAGTGACCTTCTAATGGTGCAAATTGATAATTTCAATAGCACTCGGGTCTGAAGCTCGTTTTGAATCTGTTTAGCAGACCGTTCGTCATCCTCCTACAGCATTTCTTCAATGCACTGAAGTACAGCACTATACAAATAAAAATGACATTGAATAAAATGTCAGGTTAATGTAACATTTTAGATTCTATACGAAACAAATACTAACATAACCTACCTGTTCACTTTCAATGGAGTTGGTGTTTTAATTGTAGAAGGCGACGAGAACGACAATGTCGTCTGATCGTGTTGTCGCAGACATGAACACCTGACTGTTTCAAGAATGTCCTGATATCAGACAAAAGGTGTCCTGCTATCCACAGAGACCTGATCTTGATGCACATCTCAAAGGAAATCTTCATGTTCGATAGTGTGGCAGAAAGCTCGCTTTTTTTTGGAGATATTGGACCCACCCACTTTTACCGTCTCTAATTCAGCGCGTACTGTACAGTATGTCTGTCAGTCAAATCCATTCCACCTGTGCAATGCCCTAATAAGTAGCATACAAAAATCTAAATAAAAAGTTTAAATTTGAGCAGTGTAGTTTTTTTTTTCATATGTTTGGTTCTCAATGTGTTATTTTTTGTAATTAAATGGCTGCAATGTCAAAGCGCTGGCGCAATAATTTGAACTTGAATAAAGAAAACAGACAGGACCCACGTTCATGTCAGTGAACTTGTTTTTGGTGGAGAGCGTCACAAAAAAGAGAAAAAAAAACTCATCATACAGACAACTACTTGTCAACAGTTTTTACTTTCTAATTTCGTTAATCTTATTTGAGTTAAATATTTGGTACATTAATTATTTTTAGACACTGTAGGTTATGCGATTTTATCCACCAGTATGCGTTTCATTCTAAAAATGCTATGTTGTTTCAACCCATTATTTCTTAAGACATCCCACTGTATAGCAATCTCCTGATTATTACAGTTTTATTTTATTTCATACATTAGCTTACCTTTCTGCTTATCTCCTCTTCTTCTTTTTTTCTTTTTCTTAATGTCCTGATTCTAGTTGTGTGAACCCCGGTAGAATATATGGGGATTAAAATGAAGAATAGATTCTCAGGTATGGGCTAATGCTTAACAGTTGCACAATTAATGTTTGAGTTAGCTTAAAGTGGGGGATGGCACCTTATTTGCATTTGAATGTTGTCCCACATTGGAAAGCACTAAGAAACACTAAAACAACAACCAGCCAGAGTGCGAATGAATAATGAATTACTGCAAGAGGCCCTGATGATACAGCATGATTATTATTATTTAGTACAACAATTAACCCTTAAGCAAAATAGAACCTGTATTTTCTTGTTTTATTCTGATCACTGTTTTAACTTTGACTAGTTTGACTTGGGCTAAAATGGAAATTTTAAAATCAATGAGAATTACAAGTTGAGTCAACTTAAGATTTTAAACATCAATGTAAAATATTTTGTTTTGCAACTTGTTATGAAACATTTTTATGTTGCGGCAGCTTGTTGTTTTTACAGTGCAAAGTGCAAACGAACAACAAATCTGCTTTTCTTCTTCTTCTTCATTTTCTTTGTAATATTCTGATTCTAGTTGTGTGAACTACAACGAGAGGATGGGTGTTAATATTAGGGCGATTAAACCTTGATAGAATGAATGGGGATTACAACGAAGAACAAGAGATTCTCAAGTATGGGCTAATGCTTAACAGTTGCGCAATTATGTTTCTATTTAATAATGAAAAACACTATTGTAATTATTAATAATCGTAAAAAGTAATTAATAATCGAGATTGTGATTGACGATCAGGTAATAGCCCAGTTATATGCTTTTTTTTTTAATAATTGTTTTTATATGACTCTTTGCCAGGGTAAATCGTAGTGACAGACCTGTAACTTTCCATATAAAACAGGTACATCTGAATAAATAAATAGTTTAAATGTATCATTGGGACACTTTAGAACCTTGGTAAGTAATATTTACGTTATTAGTGTCACGCTGTGATTCACATTAATTTACAGTATGTGCTTCAACGTTGATCTTAAACGAAGCATGCATTGCCACGTTTGGAAGCTCAGTTGTGAGCGGGGTGGAGCAGAAAACACAAGGTAGCCAGTGCAAGCCGAAGTGCGAACAAATAACGAATGAAGAGACCTTGATTATACTGCATAAACATCATTCAGTACAACAATATCGCAGAAAAAAAAATATTCTGCAACATTTCCACAAATTTAAGACAATATTTTTTTGGTTGAGTGCCAGCTGATGTGCAATCAAATAACGAATTAAGATGATTATACAGCAAAAAAAAAAATCTTCTGAAACATTTTCACAGATGTAAGACTATATATTTTGGTTTATATTGAGAACGAATAACGAATTAAGAGCCTCTAATTATATTGCATAAATATTATTTTGCACAATAAATAAATTTGTGATTTTTTTTCACAAATGTAAGACAATATATTTTGGTTCAGTGCGAACGAATAATGAATTGAGAGGCCCCGATTATACTGCATACATGTTATTTGTATAAGTATGATTTTCTCGTTTTTGCTTTACACCTTTGAAACTCCACCCACATTCCACCGCCTTGTTATATAAATGGCATGTGCCATCTACAGTAGGACGAACTTAATTTGCAAGGTGACTGCTCCGCCAGATCAAAATCAACACCTCATCGTTTTACAGCAAGCTGAGGAGCACAAAGAAGGTAACAAAAATGAATAGCAACTTTGTTGCTGATCGATTACACAATATTCTAACGTTCTTTATAGTTTTACGTACGATGTTTTAATCATTGCACTATGTTGACAGGAATCTTTGGAAAACAGAGCCCCTCGCCCTCAACCGTTAACAGAAAGGAAAGCAAAAGCTCCTACTGCTGTCAAAAAGAAGCGCTTGGTGCAGAAAAAAGGCGCTGAAACAGCAGCTGCGTGTCTGCAAGGCAGAGATGGATGCCCTTCGGAGTGAATTGCGAGTCTGCAAAGAGACAAACGCAGATCTGCAAGCGACCCACAAAGGACCCACTCTACTGTTGTAACGCAACTAAGAGAGGGGCGCAGACAGTATTAACAGGAGCTCTTAGTACACAGCTAAACTGTGCACACACTCCAAACCCAGACTTTCTTAGACCGACCAGGTGTACTGCTAGTAGGGATGCAGAGAGCGGGGAAATGATGTCTTCAGCCACACCATAGGTTACAAGCTGCCATCCTGAGCTTCAGTTTACTCCTCCCACTACGGAGCTCCTGAAGTCGCTGATGATTCAGACTCGAGGGCGGCCAGATTGGCTTTGTTTCTTTCTGTTCCGCACTGTGGTACCGCAGGCTGTCTATGAAGAATGGGCATCCATAACAAACTGGGATGGTTCAAGAGGCAAGCGTGGACTGCCAGTGAACTTAAGACATTTTTTGATGGTGACAGTGGCCCAGAGGTGAACCGAGTGAACGAATTTCTTCGCTCACCGAGAATCACTGTTGCACAGCGACGTTTACACTATTAAATATAGTTTTTGCTCAATTTTATTTTATTTTGTCGGTTCTAAAACTTTATTTTTATATGGTTGGTTCTTTTTTATTGATTTATTTTTTATTATCTTTTATAATTTGTGGTTTAATGTTTAAAACATTTTGATTCGTTCTATATTTTATTCTTAACGTTTGCTCTATTTGTTTTAGTTATTTCTAAATTTAATGTCTTTAACTGCAACAAATGTAATTATTGTCGAAATAATAATAAAAATTACACGCCCTTGTGCTGTTGTTTGTGCAGTTTTCTAAACAGATAAAGAGTATGTCTAAACAAAATGAAACCAATGTTTTCTAGCTCATTATTGTGTGGTTATGATTTTTCATGTTTGTTGGACACAGTACTCGGATGTGGAAATTACCATCACTGTAGTATTTCTTAGATACAACATATTGTTATGACTTTATTATGACTTAAGCTCTAATTATATTTAAGAACAGAGACGGCGGAAAATGTCACTTTGCGCCACCTGGCGGTCATTTCACGAATGACTTTGAAATGCGACTGATTTATTTTGGCCGCTTTCGTTTTGTCGCGACGGCGATAATAGACATTCCCCTTGTCTACCTACTGTACTTTATTTACCCTGCTACATCTACCGCATCAATAAACAGACCCACTTCCTTTGGCAGCCATAAATGCCCATGCCATGCTACTGCTTTCACAATGTTTGATTCTTTGGAACTTTAACCCTTTATTTCCTTTTCTGTATTCTTCTGTTGTGTTTTCATCATGAGTTTAAACTATATGCATTTATCATGAAGAGTGGTCAAATCTTGTTATAGACTAAACAGTTGTTGTTCTACCCATTATAAAGGGTTTTTTTTTCATGGAGGAAAGTGTTCTATGATTAGCCACTTCTGTGGTTTTCTGTGGTCCTCCAGGCCTTTTGGTGTTGCTATGCTAACTAGTGCCCCCTTCCTTTTAAAATGCATAAATTGTTGATTTGGCTAATGGGTTTCTATTTCTGATATTTCTGTTTCTTTTTTTCTTCAGCCTAACGCTCACCTCCTTTCCTTTCAACACTACTTTCATATACAGATTGAGAGTTCTCCTTTTCCATCTAACACCTTCAACACTTGGAGCCAACTCTGTGCCTTTTGGCCTTTGTTAATGAAATAGTAAGAAACCAAACCACATCTTGTCATGAAACTGCGTATCAGTCAGTTGTCCAAATACATTTGATGCTGTGATAATGTTACAAAATAACTTTAATTCTTAAACTGTTTAAACTGTTAAAAACAAAATGTTTTGTTTAAACTCTTGACTTACAACTCAATTTAACTGAAATGATAGTTTTTCCCACAGGCCTGTAAGATACTTGTGGTAGTAGACAGAGGAAGTTACAGTGTAAAATGTATGTATAATGTTCTTCTTCCAAATGGGGGCACTATTTTTCTTTTTGGTTATTTTCTTTATGTTGGCCTCAGTATGGGAGAAGTTTAGAATGCCCTTTAGGCTGATTTCACACTAGGCACCCCCTTTCACATTTACTATTTGGCCCAGAAAAAACAAAGCACAGGAATTGTCTCTAGTTTCATTTACTAATGTCTAATTAATGTCTAATAAGCCCATACACTTTGATCCCTAGATTTTTAAAGCATTTATTTTGTGTTCAGTGTGGAGCATAGTTTGGATTATGAGATGAAATTAATGAAAAGAAAGCGTAGTTCTGACCAGGCCTGTTTCTGTTGTAAGAATCTTAGACATTACGTGAACATTTTAGTGATAAAAGAAACAAGCTGTAAAAGTCTTTGGTTGATTAAAGCTTGACAAGCTGCGCCTTGTCCAGTGATGGGTGTGCATCTTCAATTACCGATGACAAGTTGGCAGGGTGATGAAAATATTATTCCTGTCCACATATTGCGTTACACTGCACGCCCTTTCATCTTTGTCAGGGAAACCAAAAAACTAGTATGTTAATACAAGGGCTAATGTTGGTTTTACTGATGTTCAACACCCCTAAATTATATTATAGTTTTCGGATTGCTCTATGACTTGTCAGATTCTTTTTTTTTTTTTTCTTTTTTTCTCCATTACTTTTTTTGTTGCTGCCAAAGAATGTCTGAAGATGTCGTCTTCCAGTTAACCATTGAATGTTCCTCATGATGGTGATGCTGACATTTAAGTCTCAAAAAATCAATTAAACATATAATTAAGCAAAGAGAGGTAAAGCATTCTCTTTAAATACTTCCCCAGCATTTAGAGCTGAGGGGTGAAGATATTTGTAAGTGCCACTTCAATTTAGTTATTCTGTTTGTTGTCTTTTGTTAATACTGTAAGAATCTTTTTATGTTGTATTCATCATGACTGACCATATCTCTCTGTAGCTTCAAATGTATTTGAGTTTCCTAGTCCCCATAGTGATTTCTTTAGCCAGAACTGAGTCAGTAAACACAGAAAAAAAGAATATTGCTGTCTGCACTGGTAGAAAAAGTATGGAATCTGCCCAGAAAGGGGGACACAAAGGAGTCAATGTAAATTAAAACCATAACAATTAGGGGGCCGAGAGGGAAAAAAAAGACACTTGGAGACAACAAACCAATAAGCCACTTAACTTTTTTCAAAGAATACCGTCAGCAAGAAAACCAAATGGTAAAATCTGCATCAGTGAACAACAAAGCACAAGTGGCTTTATTCAAAGTAGTACACAGAATTGCTCAGTGTAAAAAAAATAAAAAAATAAAAAAACATGCACGATCACAGAGCAGCTCACGCTTATTCACAAACACAGGCCTGGCCTCGGCTGATGGGGCTTTAATCTGTCTGCTGCCGCATTCACTCACAGTTGTGATAAGTGATTAAT
The DNA here is from genome assembly GCA_011419295.1 of Clarias macrocephalus. NCBI lineage: Eukaryota > Metazoa > Chordata > Actinopteri > Siluriformes > Clariidae > Clarias > Clarias macrocephalus. The sequence goes on along the minus strand of JAAGKR010000645.1, from coordinate 37,333 downwards.
GCCCTGTCAGATTTTTGATGGGGGAGCATTATGCATGATTAAAAGAAATACTGATCCGTATGGGCAGATATTTGTTCCAGATATTATGCGCCATTAATTAAGTTGGGTTCTTTCAACCTGTCGGCGCGCAAATGTGTGTCACACACACACACACGCACACACATACAGTACACGCACACACAAATAGCACATGAATCGCGTAAAACCAAATGAAACTAAGGTAAAAAATATAAGCAGTGAAAAACACAGTAGTATACTAGGGATGCTCCGATTGACCGGTTGCCGATCATAATCAGTCGATAATTGCTTTGGGAAGTTTGATCGGCAGTCTCTATAATGGTCGATATAGAAAAGGCGATCAGATGACGCAAAACTCGCGGGGCATTTTTTTTTGCGCGCTGCTAAAATGGCATTACCGGTCTGGCAATTCTACGTGCTGTGTGAAAAAGACAATACATTAGCAATCTGCAACCTGTGTAACAAGCCAATGCCATGAGGCGGAAGCACCCAAAGCATTTTAACATCAGGAACCTCATCAAACATTTGAAGGTTAGTCACGTAAAGAAACATGAGCAGTTTTCAAAGTTGACGGGCGCTAAGAGAGCAGGAGAGCTCAGCAACACGCGCGTCGCCACTCACTCAGCTGTCAGTAATTCCCCTCTCTCACCTATGTGGTTTCACTCGGTGGCCATAAGTATGGTTCATCATGATTCACCGCAAGTTTGGCGCTGTGACTGTTTCCATCTTTCCGCGCGAAAAATTAAACAGGAGTAATTAAACATGTTTAATTTTTGGCGGACCTTGCAGAACTTCTGGCGACTCATGTCCTACTTGTCTGTTATTTTATTGAATTTTATACAATCTAGAGGAAAGTTGTATTTGTCAAGCTCTAAGCTGTTCCCGATTACTAACCAAGCATAGGCTGCTATGTTTTAAGGTGACGTGTTGCACATGTTGCTTGCCAATAAATACAGTTGTCAATTCATGATATTCCTCTTTTTGTAATTTTAATACTTAATTTACATTGCTGTTAGATATTGTTTAATAAATAATGCTACATGATAAGGCTTCAAGTAGACCCTGTAATCGGTGATTGTTATCGGCCTACACAGCTTCAAGTGATTGGAAATCTGTGATCTGCCCCAAAAATCCTGATCGGAGCACCCCTATAGTACACTGTAGGTCATCCCTGTCCTGCGATAACAGACGCTAAACCTCTGGAACTTTTTAGTTGTTTTAGTATCGTTCTCAAGTGTGAATGTTTATGGGGATTTAATCCGTCTCTGCTGCCACATCTAGCCACAGTTGTGATACGTGATTAATGCCCCATCAGATATTTGCTGGGGGAATGTTATGCAGGGATAAATGACAAAAGAAATACTGATTTGTTGTAACGGGTCGCGCGAGATGAAGATCCGCGCATAAATTGTTCAGAACGGGGCAGATCTGCAGGCTGCTACCACAGCACAAAAAATACATACTGTAACTCTCTCTCTCAAGTCCTCGGTAAAGGCTCAGAGAGGATCAAAAGTTTTATTTTTGATTCCAGAGCCCCGTCCGTTCTCCGTAGACGATTATTTTGTGTTATCAGTTTTCTTTTGTTTCCTTTCAAGTTTTCTAATTAATAATCCCACGCCATCTCCACACGGAAAGGTCTTCCCTTGCGTATCATAAGCACTCACACACTCTTATTTTGTTAAACCCCTCTCATGACCTGCGTAAAAGCTCTTATCATTAAAAACATCTCGTGGTGCGGCTCTCCATACCGCGCCACGTAACCTCCGTATGGGCAGATATTTGTTCCAGTTATTATGCGCCATTAATCAATTTGTTATGCAAAAACATCATAAAAAATATAACAAAAAACAAACCCATGCAGCCCTCAACATTTTGAGCTTTGCTTTGCAGCAAAATATTATATATCAGTGTATTAAACGGATCCTTTAATGATGAATTTCTTGTCAGGGTTATCTGCTTCACTTTGCTGAATACACCTGACCATCACACTTATACCATACAATGCAACAAGCACTTATAAGTGTGATGGTCATAAGTATTCAGTATCAGGTTTTCTGTGGGATTGTGGTAAGGTTATTTAAGTTTTACCCCACATCAAGCTTGTCAAGCTATGGTTTTATGTCTCTTGCTTTGTCCACAAGGGCACAGTCGTTCTGGAACAGGAAAATGCATTCCTGTTGCCACATAATTAGAAGTAAACAGTTGTTTAAATGTTTTTTTTTTGTATGCTGTAAAACAACTAAGAGTCCTAAACTAATTCTTGACAAAAAAATGCCCCATGATGGAAATGGAATGTTTCCACTGCTCCAGAGTCTACTGGTAGCATGATTTTCACCACCCCAGCCAGTGCTTGGCTTTGTGCATAGTAATGTTTGTTTTGGCCATATTGTGTATTTTCAGCAAGAGAAACAGAATGATCATTATTGCATGCACTACCAGAGACTGAGACCTACAGTCCTTACTGGTAGAGAGAATGTTCAATGCAATACTTTCTTCTATATACTGTATGACTTTTGTGCTTTGGGAAGTTGAATGTAGGTCACTCCCAATTCATCAAGTATTTTAAGTTAGAAAATGTAATCCCAAACAATTTTTCTCAAATCTCAAATTTTCTCAATCTTTGTCTTTAAGTGAGAAGTTTTTCAAATGTGTCAGAAGCACCTTCAGATTCTGATGATGAAGATAAACTCCACATTGTGGAGGACGACAGTATTCCTGACGGTTCAGAGGAAAAGCCAGCAGTATTTCAGCAGCTGCACAAGATACACACATTAAATGGTTAGTAAATAAAATAAACAGTTTTTATTAATGTTTATAATACTGTATATAATGATTAGAGTTATTAATGATTATAATATAAAGTAATTATAAATGAATGTTTGTCATGTGTACAGATGGCAACCTGGGGCCAGATGCTTTGATACAAGAGATAAGGGTCAAAGGTAAGCAAAAAGGAAATGACATACTGATGTAGTAGGGGTGTAAATGTATACAGATTCGAATTAGTAGCATTCGGTACAGGATGTCTGGTTTAGGGAACGATGTGATCAGAGGGAATACAGTTTTGCCTTAATTAGCACTGTGTGATTTTGTGAATGTAGCTAAATATAGAAATATCACTTCAGAGACATGGTACATGTTTGAAAATATAGATAAAGCAGTTTATTTTAAATGTAATTCAGCGTTCCACCATAAGCAGGTAATTGCCAGTCAGAATTACATCAGCTCAGAATTCATGAAGTTTTTTTGATCCAACTTCAAACGTGTAAAACGGGAAGCTCCCTTATCAGGTTGTGTTAGCTACAGTTGTGCTGAAAATCATTTATACCCCTTGGACAAATCTATACTTTTTAAATAATTATTAAAAGTATAATTAAATTTTTTTTTTATAAAAACTACATTGGCTAAACTTGTTTGTATTCAATATAAATTAGTTGCTATCCACAACCCCACATACAATATGTGTTAACTAAACTTAATTTGTATACCAATAGCTATGACCAGAGATTCTCTTTTGAACCTGTTCAAAATTAATTTTGGGAAAGTGCATGTGGTTTCACACTCCAGTGACTACAATAAATGTAATCAATTTATGTGTAATCAATTAAGGCCCAATAATGTTAAATGGTAACACTTGTTCTGTAAAGTATAATTAAGGGGGCAAAACTTTCATTATTCTGAGTCACTGTCACCATGGCCAAGAAGAAAGAATGTATGTTGTCAAAGCCCATAGTGGAGGCAAAGGCTACAAGGCAATTTCGAAATAACTGGATGTTCCAGTATCAACCGTACAGGGTATCATCACGAAGTTCAAGATGTTCAGCACTGTCAAAAACCTGGATGGGCTTGGCATGAAGCGCAAAGTATCCACTAGAGTTCCTAGAAAGATCTGTTGCAATGCAAACAACCACCAAAGCTGTAATAGACACCCTCAACCAAGCGGGGGAGACAATGTCAAGATTCACCATTTAACAAATTCTGCATCAAAAATGGTCTCCATGGACATTGACTCAGATAGCCAGCATTTCTTACCCAGAGAAATTGGGATGCGCGTCTGACCTTTGTTAGAGGTCACCCACATGACTCTGGTCACCCATCATCTGGTCAGATCAGACTAAACTGGAGCTCTCTGGACATATTGATGTTGCATATGTTTGCCGTAAGAAAGGTCCTAAGAATACCATCCCAACGGTCAAGCATGGCAGTGGTCACATCATGCTATGTGGATGCTTCCCTGCCAGTGGTACAGGTAACCTTCTTAAGATAGATAGTATCATGACAAAAGAGGACTGTGTCAAGATTCTTGATGAAAACCTGGTGGCGTCAGCACACAAGCTCACTCTGCCAGATTTCATATTTCTTGACATATCATGTTATTTCTTCTGTTGATTATAAGAGTATTATAAAACTCATTTATCACTGAAGACAACTCAAAAACACTCATAAAATACCAAGGGTATGAATAATTTGAGCACAACTGTATATGGTAGGCAGCTGTCTTAGGTGAGATATATTCTTTCTCAAGCAAGTTCTTTCTCAATTGAACTGTATAGTTAGTGTTTTGTATTTAACAAAGGAATATGTCTGTATGTTAATCAAAAGCTAATACTTGTAGGTACAATATAAAGTAATAAGTTTTACTTAGTTTTTTACACTGCTAAGCACAGCCAGGTTGATGTCACTCTGTAAATGAGCAGAAACTAGGATTAAAAAACAAGCAAACCCATAGTTAACTCCATATCATGACTACGTTCTCCAAATTTACTCAAAGATTAATTGTTTGCACTATTTCCTCTAAAGCTGTTACTATTCTTAATCAAATTGGCACCTAGATACCTAGATGTAATTATTGTTATTATTATTAAAAGGAATAAAAAGTAGGTGACCTTTTGTGCATTTTTTATGTGTGTAGGAAATCGTGGCAAGGTTGTCACTTTTCACATGTTTGTGCAAGTTTATAAGTTTGCAAGTTAATTTCATAATGAATGAAAAGAAATTTGAAATTTCACTTTACTGAAAACTGATTTATCCGAGGTACAAAACCGAGGTATGTCACGTACTGTGACTGTTGCGTATCATCATGCCTCTAATAATGATGTATGCCTCCACTTCTTGCTTTTTGTTTAATAGTGGGTGTTAACCTATTTTGCCATTTGTGTTTCAAACAAAGAGGAGTGTTTAACAGATGAAGAAGATGAAGAAGTTCAGATAAATGAAACCTCAAGGCAGGGAAAGACAAAGGTCATTTGTCCAGACATTCCAAAGGAGGAACAGAGCACACCAGAGGGAGGAGTCCATGATGAGAATGGTACTAACTACTGTACAAGCTCTTCAAATAGGTTGTTTGCACATGTCATGTTCACTGTGTTGTATGGCGCAAATTGCCAGTGGGGGTCAGTAATCACTATTACAAACATTCAAAATTTCTATGGGTTTCATTTGAAGTTGCTCAAATTGATCAAAAAGAGCAACCATACGGAGTTTTGCTGAGTACCAAAGGTTAGGGGAGAAATTCAAGAAATTAAGAACAGTGTCTTGCACACCTTCATCTGTTTCAGGAGGAGCAGTGTGTGATAATGCTTATGTGCAGTGACCACATAAATGCACTTGAAATGCTAATTATTTGGTTCTATTTGTGTGTAGCTAACTCTTTCTTTACTTTGTATATGTTGAAGGTATTGTTTCTTCTTTGCTTCATTGGAGTGATTAATAGGACATTGATGCCCTCAACAGTGCTCAACAATAGAATAGGTCTTACATGTTTTATGTTAATGTAATAATGTTTGTTTTCTCATTCATTCACATGAATATGTAAGATCATCTGTGACTATAACACTTACCCCTGGCCACACGCTATGAACCACAACTTAAACTCCAACAATTTCCTCAGCTTTGGAGAATAATTTGGTGAAGTTGACGTTCATCATCGCTTTCATTCTCCTTGCCAGTTCCATTTATTTTCCCCATATTTCCCCATAAATTTTCTTTTTAGGAAAAATTTACTTTTGGTATTAATAGTTTAGTTTATTATAGTTATTGACACATTTTATTGTGATTCTGATTTAAGCCCTATTTCCAACATGTCTGGTATGTTTATAACTTTTTTCTGGGAATACTGTAAAATAGTACAGTATTAAGTTTCCTCCCGTCTCATTTTTACTTCCTGCTCTGCAACCAGATTTAATATGTTAAAATATTTAAGTGATTGCAAACAGCCTGGTAATATATTTTCTTCTGTCCTTTCTTTTATTATTATAATTATTATTATTATATTTTTTTTATGTCACCACTTGAGGCAAAAACAAGAAGCAAATGTATCTAACTAATGTGAATTATTTTCTTAGGTACATCTGATGAGATTTCTCAGCTCCACTCATGTCCGTACTGTTCTCGAGGATACAAGCGTCACACATCTCTGAAAGAGCATATAAAACTGCATCATGAGAAAAGCAAAGAGGACTTCAGTTGCTCCCTTTGCAGCTACACTTTCACCTATCGCACACAGCTTGACCGACACATGAGCACTCACAAAAATGGAAGAGATCAGGTACTCTTACATGAGCTCTGGACACTTGACATTAATATTCATCCCATTAAAGTGACAGTCTTTGGACTGCCTTTATTTTTGTAGCATTGTTTTCACTACTTTATTGTCAAAGGTATTAATCAACCCCCATTTAATATAGTGAAAAACCTGTTGATGGGATAACCTGGTTAACATTTTATTGCCCATAATGTTACTGAGCCTAAACCTGACCAGTTGAGGCAACTTCAAATCATAGCACTGCCTTGAGAGGATCGTACTATGCACTTCATATTGTTTCGTTTTTGAAGAATATTCTTCCTGACACACCCATCACTTTTCTCATTGCTTTAAAGTCCAATCTTCATACTCTAGCATTGTGCATGTGGACAAGTACTTTTCTTACTTTAACTATTAAAATAGCTTCATTATTGAGAATCTGATCTATTAAATGCCTATGCTGTACTGAATATATACTGTATGTGAAAATGTGTGGACACATGATCAATCACAACCATGAGCCTGTGGCACATCCCTGTTATAATAAACCTTGTGGGAACAGCTTTCAACTGTGACAGCTGTGGGGATGTGCTTGTTTAGCCCTGGAGACATTAGGAGGAGGAAGGCTATGTAAATTGTTCTCCCATTTTTTTCTTTTTGCCTGGAATGGCCTCATCAGATAAACTTGAATCATATGTTTGAGCACATTTATGGACAAAATGGATATTAATTTTTTTTTCACTTTTGTTTCTGTATTTAAACAATGTAGACTTTTGTGAATGTCCAAAAATGATAATTTTGCATGGTGTAATACGAACAGCATACATTTTTTGTATAGCTTGGTGTGCTTGTAGTATCACCCGAACAAAAGTTCTGAATACTTTCTCCTTCTCCCTTTCAGAGTATGGTTTCACATTCAGGAGGAAACAGAAAGTTCAAATGTACAGAGTGTTCTAAAGCATTTAAATATAAACATCATCTAAAGGAGCACCTACGCATCCACAGTGGTTAGTTGCTACAGTATCACCATTGTATTACCGAGTTATTTGAATTTTACATTGAGGAACAGACTGTGACATTATATCGAATGTCTTTATAGTCAGTGACCTTTGTCATAATGTTTCATAATAGGTTGAGTTAGGCTGGAAGATTTACTGTATTTGTATGGGATTTCTATGGCATTTATACTTTTTTTTCTTTCTGAGCCAGGACAAATTTAGTGAGTGCTATGTAATTGCATAATGAACAAATGTGATGGTTTCCTACTTCTCTTTCTAGGTGAGAAGCCATATGAGTGTTCTAACTGTAAGAAGCGCTTCTCCCATTCCGGGTCCTACAGTTCTCATATCAGCAGTAGGAAGTGTGTAGCAGTTCCCCCTGCTGTTAATGGATTGTCCCACTCTCCTGGAATCAAAGCAGCTCTTACTCTTACTCGCCCTACACGTATCCTTTTGCGGGAGAAGTTAGACACTGATAAAGCTTTAGAGGAACCGCTATCTCCTAAGAAGATTAAAGAAGAGCCCGATGAGCATGAACTTAAACCTGTCAGAACTACATCAGTTGTTACTACAACTACCGTCACCTCTACCAGCACTACTACTAATGGGGGTGGAATTTCTGTTCAGACTGCTCCTCCTCAAGGTGTGGTACAAACATTACTTCTACCTACTGTGGGTCTAGTTCAGCCAATTAGCATCAACCTACGAGATCTCCAAAACATGCTGAAAGTGGCAGTGGACGGAAACATGAATACTAATGGAACTTGTAGTAAGGTTGTTAATCCAGGGCAGCCACAAGCACAAGCAATGATTGTGCAGACTGCCCATTCTCATTTACAAGTAATTTCTGCGATCTCTCTACCTGTGCTGGATCAGGATGGAAATTCCAAAATTATCATAAACTATAATGTAGACCCACAAATTAGCACATCAGATTTGAACACAGCACAGTCAGTATTGTCACATCAAACTGTGGCCCAAACAAAAGTGCAAGAGCCAAATGTGGCATCACCAGAAGTGGGAAAGGTGATCTCAATAAAACATCCAAAGATGGCACAAACTATCACAACACAGCCAAATGTCTCTCCAGCCCCAAAACCACCCACCTCTAGACCAGTACCGGCACAAATAAGTATACTTAAATCCACACAGTCAGCTGTTCCAAATAAAGCAACGTCCATTATAAAGCTCACAAAGCTAGTCCCAGGACCAACAAAGCATACACAGCCAGCACTGTTGCTTCTAAAAACTGTCAATGGGTCCCCAGGACTGGTGGTGAGACAGTTAGCTGCCGTGAACCCACAAGTAACTCCAACAATAGTAGGAACTACAGATCTGAAATCAACTCCAGAATATACCATCATGGAAGCAAAACTAAATTCACAAATTGAACCGAGTCCAGTTGGAGAAGATACCAGTACCCCTAGGGACAAATGCCAGCCTGCAGACATGGGGTCAACTTTCCTACAGGGAATTCAGTTAAAAACTGAAAGTGAGTCCGAGATTAAGACAGATTGTGAAGAAACTTTACAGATAGAGAAAGAAAGGAAAGAGGGACTGATGACCCAGAGTGATTCAACAACTCCTCACAGAAGTGTTGTTTGTGGTGATGGCTTCCATAATTATGCTACATGTCTTTTTTGTGACAACAGCCCCAGCAACACTGATATCCTAAATTATATCAACAGCGATGAACAAGGATCTGACAAGTGTCTCTCTTCTCTGCTGGGGAAGGAAAACTTTGGAAGTGCAGATCAGCCACCAGTGAAGAGTCTTTTGCCCCTCCTTGAGGCATACAGCAAAAACTCACACCCTGGTGAAGAGCAGCTCTCTCGAGTTGCAGAATTGGTCAGTTTGCCTGTGGATGTGGTCAGTAGATGGTTTCAAAGAATGCGCTTAAAGAATATACTACTCAACTACCCTGAAAATACCCTAAATGGGCAACAGGTAGTCACAGAATTTTTGTACCTTTAAGATTCTAACTCTGAATTAATTATAATAAATCAGATATTCTCTAGCAAATATTTGCATACATATAGAAACTCACAATGATTATTAAATTAAAACCTTACGGTTTTATTTTTTTACAGACTATTGCAAACTCTCAACAAGATCCCAGTATGGACACCAACACCCAAATTCTGGAAACTTCAGCTGAACTGAACACTGAGGAGCCAGTGAACCAGAACAGTGACCCTTCTCCTCTAAACCTCACTACAAACTATCTTAGCATCATTAAGCCAGAGGATCTGGAAGAGAAGGGGCAGGTTGAACCTTTGGATCTCTCACTTCCAAAGTCCTCTTGTTGTAATAGTAACAACTCTGTCACCAGTGATGTGTCGGCCACCAAGCCATCTGTCACCCCCCAAGAGGAACCGATCAATCTCACATGTTTGAAGAAGGACACATTGGATGGAAACACCATATATGTGACACAGTCCACTACAAGTCCTATAAATATCATAGCCACACCTTTGCCAACTCTTGTTGCCATAGCAGAGCCTGGTGGAATCCCCTGCCTCAGATCTGCTCTCTCTACCAAACAGCGCACAATCCTCATTCCCCAGTTGTCCTACACGTACACTTCCCCTTCAACCAACAACAAGGCTAACACCACCACTCTTTCTATCAGCAAGGCTATTACTATCACGCCACCAACCACAGACACGCAGGGAGGAGTACTAAATGGCTGTCAGGTAAGAAAGCATCATACTAGGTGAAATGTTACATGCTATATATTTTAATATCAAATGTCTTGTTGGCTCTCTTAATTCTCCAATGTTGTGTCCTTCCACATAACTACAAAACTCCATTGCTTATTATTAACCATCCTGCCTTTTTTTCAAAAGGAGAAGATTGATGCTGGAGATGAATCCTTGTCTGGATGGGAAGGGCTGAATGACGGCAACCTCTCCCCCAACAAGAAGAGACGGAAGATGCATGGTGGCCAGTATGCATGTGACCTGTGTGACAAGATTTTCCAGAAGAGCAGCTCATTACTACGTCACAAATATGAACACACAGGTACATCACAAAAAAACTTCAAGGCTTGGAGTCTTAACAAAAACAAGCCAGATGGCCACCATATATATAGGCAGTTTTTTAAAACTTGGAGAAGGATGCTAATACACAAAAGTGGTTACATGAGGCCCACAGCCCAAAAAAATAAATACATAAAAATAATTAATACAATATATAAAGTAAAAATAAAACAAATTAACCTGCACTTTACCTTAAAAAAAAAGTAAAAATAAATCCTGACAGATACAGTACAGACCAAAAGTTTGGACACACCTTCTCATTCAAAGAGTTTGAATTAGAAAATTTTTGGCAAGAAAAAAGCAGCTAAGTAAAGAAAAATGAGTGGCCATCATTACTTTAAGAAATGAAGGTCAGTCAGGCCGAAAAATTGGGAAAACTTTAAAAGTGTCCCCAAGTGTAGTCACAAAAACCATCAAGCGCTACAGAGAAACTGGCTCACATGCGGACCGCCGCAGGAAAGGAAGACCAAGAGTCACCTCTGCTGCAGAGGATAAGTTCATCCGAGTCATCAGCCTCAGAAATCGCAGGTTAACAGCAGCTCAGATCAGAGACCAGGTCAATGCCACACAGAGTTCTAGCAGCAGACGCATTTCTAGAACAACTCTTAAGAGGAGACTGTGTGAATCAGGCCTTCATGGTAGAATATCTGCTAGGAAACCACTGCTAAGGACAGGCAACAAGCAGAAGAGACTTGTTTGGGCTAAAGAACTCAATAAAGAAAACTCTTTGAATAAGAAGGTGTGTCCAAACTTTTGGTCTGTACTGTAAGTGTTTCAGTTTGTGCGCGCAGGCGCTGTATATTTGTGTGTGTGGAATTAGCCCCTTTCCTCGCCTCGTGTTACACTGTAAAACTCCTCCTCCCTCCCTCCCTCCCACCTCGCTTTTTAAGTTTCACAACAAACACACACAACGAAAACACTGTTTTAACGAGGGGAAAAAAAATGAACCTCTCTAATGACACTCGCGTGAGCGTATACTAACGAAATCACTGCTGTAAAGTAAAAAAAACAAAAAACAAATGAACCAGCACTTTACCCTTGTTAAGAATCGCGACAGAGCAGAGGTTTTTATTGTGTAAAGCTGCTTTGCGACGATGAAAATTGTTAATAGCGCTATACAAATAAAATTGAATTTAATTTAATTTTCTGAATGTTTTGAAAATTTAATGTCTGTGTGTATGTGAAGACGGGGAGGGGGGGTGTAAAGGCGAGAGAGTGTGTGTGCATGTGTTGTGTGTGTGTGTGTGTGTGTGTTGGTATCAAATTATGCGTGCGCACACTCATCTGAAACAGAGATGGAGATGTTGATTATACCAGTAAGAGACGAGCACTAAGACCCAGCAGAGGAAACGATTACCCACAATTCCGCAGCGCAAGATAGAGAAAAATCATTGGCTCAGATGTGATCACGTGACGCTCGGTGTCAAAACAAGAGCGCATGTGTGATGCATGATACTCAGCACTTGTAAACCAAGACTTGCTCGTTTCTCAAGTCAAAAAGTATTAAAAATCTTTGCTCGTCTTGCGGAACACTTGTAAACCTCGTTACTCGCAATCCGAGGTTCCACTGTACATAATTTTTCAATACAGTCTCCTTGCGTTTCAATCCACTTTGTCTATCTGTCAACAAGCTTTCACATTTCCCTCATTAAAAAAATGTTTTAGGCTAAGCTGCGAATGCGCCGCTGTCTTTACGTTTTCATGAAGTGAATCTTCTTTCTCATAGATCTGCTTTCAGGCAACCAAACAGGTAAGGTCTGATAGAGCAAGACCAGGACTATAGGGAGGATGCAATTTTGTCATCAGCTGTGGGAGTGCATCCGACTTCTTATAGAACACTTATACAACGTTCCTTGAACTCTATCCATTTATACACACTTCATGACAAAACACTTTCTTCGTATTGCGCACAAACATTTTGGATAAAAAAACGGCACCAGGTAAACAGTCAGGCCACAAAAAACTAATCACTGCACACTATTCTTCTTTGGGGCATTTATTTTTGTTCGCACACAGTTACAAATGAACTCCTAGTGAGCGATAATGAGACAGTGTTTTTTTGGTAAAAAACTGAATTTTTAATCAAACCAGAGTGCGGATAATTTTTGACTCATTCTCATAGATCATTTGTAGCAAAGTTCAGATTTACTGTTAATTTACTATTTACTGTTTTTATGATGAAATTTAACTTATGGTAAGGCTAATTTCTGGATCATTTTCCATAATCTTGGTCCTGTATGAACTTGCACCAGCCAGTCCATCAAAGACTTTATTTTTCTTCACCAAACAGTTATTGCATATCTTAGAGCATTTTCACATTAGGGGATTATTTCTGAGAACACTTCACCCCAAAGTCTGGTTCATTTTGATCAGTGAGAACACAATCATTCCACACTAAGGAACCATGCCGAGTCTGCTGGAAAAGGTCGTTTTGAGAGTGATGGTGATTGAATCAGATAAGAAATCCATCGTAACTGAGAAGTTGATCACTGTTTAGACACAACGTCATCAGTGCAGTTGGTCTTCTCCGAAATCTCTGTGTGCATGTAGCTTATGCCAATTGCATCCACTAACCTACAAAGCCATAGCTAATAAAATGGGGAGGCAATGGATGAGCATTGTTCTTGACATCTTTTTTTTATTATTTTTATATAAATAATATTAGTCATAGTGTGAAGGTTTACCTCCTTGGTCTCTTCTCATTTTTAATGGTGGCTCACAAACCAAGTAGGAGCATACTGCCACCTTCTGTATCAGAGAATATAAATAAATACACAGATATGCCTGAAAACATGAACAAAAAGCTATCTGGACTCTGGCCAGCAGGGGATGCCTAATCTGAAAATGCCCTTAGAAGTTTGCTTTGGGTCTTTGTTCTGGTCCATGTTGATGTTTTTTTACCTGAAGCACTGGCCACACAGGTTGTCTGTTTTAATAAATCCGTAGCAAAAGTTTTGAGAATGACACACACTAATTTTTACATAGTCTGCTGCCTCAGATATTATCATGGCAAATTGCATATACTCCAAAAGGTTATGAAGAGTGTTCTGATGAATTGCAATTAATTACAAAATCCCTCTTTGCCATGAAAATGAAAAAAATAAAAATTCCACGGCATTTCATTCCTGCCACAAAGGACCGGTTGACATTCTCTTGTTAACACAGATGAGAGCGTTGAAGAGGACATGGCTCTTGCTCACTCAGTTATGCTGATTGAGTTAGAATAACAGACTGATAAACAGCTTTAAAAGAAGAGTGGTGCTCATTGTTCTTCCTCTGTTAACCATGGTTACCCTCAAGGAAACACATGCAGTCATCATTGCTTTACATAAAAAGGGATTCACAGGCAAGGATATTGCTGCTAATAAGATTGCACCTAAATCAACCATTTATCGGATCATCAATAACTTCAAGAAGAGAGGTTTAATTGTTGTGAAGAAGGCTGCAGGGTGCTCCTAAAGTGGGATTGGGGAACCACCCCAAAGCTTGCACAGGAATAGCAACAGGCAGTTGTGAGTGCATCTGCATGCACAGTGAAGTGAAGACTTTTAGAGGATGGTCTAGTGTCAAGAAGGGCAGCAAAGAAGCCACTTCTCTCCAAGAAAAACATCAGGGACAGACTGATGTTCTACAAAAGGTACAAGGATTGGACTGCTGAGGACTGGTCACAGTCTGACTTTTTTCCCTTTTAAATTGTTTAGAGAATCCAGACAGCAACTTTTGCAGCATGATGGAGCACCTTGCCCTAAGGCAAAGTGAAAACTAAGTGGCTTGGGGAACAAAACATCGAAATATTTGGTCCATGGTTACTTGGGGGCTAGGACACACCCAGACCTTAATCTCATTGAGAACTTGAGGTCAATCCTCAAGAGGCAGGTGGACAGACAAAAACCTACAAATTCTGACAAACTCCAAGCACTGATCATGTAAGAATGGTCTACCATCATTCAGGATACGGGCCAGAAGTTGAAAAAGTTGGACAGAAAAAGGTTGGTCTTGAAAAAGAAGGGTCAACACTGCAAATAAAAACTCTTTGCATAAACGTAATGTATTTGTCAATAAATGTCTTTGACTCTTGATAAAATACTTATAATTATACGTCAGTATATCATCATAACATCTGATAAAAGTTCTAAAAACACTGACCAGCAGACTTTGTGAAAATTTATATTTGTGTCTTTCGAAACTTTTACCCACTGCTATGCATGCAATATAGTTGTTTCTTAGCAAGTTTAATTTTGGTCATTTTCAAATGAATAAAAAAACATTTCTTGATGATATAATAATCTTGATGATAAAATTGGTGAAGAGTGTGAAAAATATCTCAGAGTCAGTGGAGTCAATATGGATGCAGAACATCTAAATCCTATGCAATATAAAACCGTTGATCGGGAAAAATTAGCCTTCCCTTAAAAAACACAAGTAAACAATCCAAGACAGGATCCATTGGGTTTAGGACAATACCAGTTCAATGGTAACCACACTAATTCAGGTTTAGGAGTTTTAAACTTAAATTTAAACTACCCTCCCTCAGGTTTACCATGACATATTTAAGTTACAGTAAAGTTAAATACAAAGAAATTTACAGAGGTGTCAGATAAAATGCTCTTAAAGTGACATTCTGCGTGTGTAAATGTCATTATAGTCATACATCCTCTTTAATAGGTTTCTCCATTGTGAAATAATTGACTTTAAAGGACATTGAGTATAGATGCAAGTATCTTATAAACCTCCTGTGCTCCTTTAGTCATTTAAGTAGTTCTTTCTTTGGCAGTTAGATAATAACCATTCTAATAACCAGTGTGGTAAGGAAAATGAAGTGGACCTGTGGAAGGAAATTGGAGTTACTAGGCCCTAGGTGTCTGTGTCTGGGCCTGACGATGATGATAGACTATAAAACATCCTGCTGGTGGGAAGCTGTGAAAATGACGTTCATTACCCGTAGGGGGCAGTCGTGTTGCAATCTGAGGTATTGTGAAAATGTGTTAATCTGAATGTCAATCTGAAGCCGAAAATGTGTTAATCTCTCTTTGGTGCCCGTTGACAGCAAGCGACAGAGCTCATAAACGTTTCGAGCTTAAACTGTAAATACTGATATGTATTTATTCTTCATTTTCTTCTCTCCTTCAATGATGATTCTTCTTTGCCTGCATTTTCTCCATTCAGTATTATTATTATTATTATTAGTAGTAGTAGTAGTAGTAGTGCTGTGAATTTATTATTATTATTGTAACGCACCCACGCATGTGCAAAAAAACGAAGTACAATAAAGAATACAAAAGTGTATGATAAGTTAGCCTAAAACAATATTGTTCTATTGTGTATATGGGCTTTAAATATACACTAAACAATAAACACTGCCTTTTGCAAAGTTAACGCAAGTTGTGTGTGCGCGCTTTTTGATCAAAAGGCTGATAAACGTGCGCAAATATGAGCAGAAACCTTTTGTCTGCATCATAATGAACTGAAGCTCAGTGCGTCTTCTTTCTTTGTATGAATTTGTAATATTTATGTGAAATATATTTATAGGCCTAAATATTCATTTTTATTAATGGGCTGGTACATTATGTTTTCGCTGGTTTCAAAAAACAACATTTTCGGAGATTTGAAAACTACCGCTGGCTAACTTTCTCTGCAGTGGTTAAAACAGCGGATTCATTTAATTTGGGGTATTTCTAACAGGCAATCTACTGAATTTACATTATGTGAAGTTGTGTACATTTTGGGACTTATTTGAAAACAAAATGGTTCTATCTACTTAATAAAATGGAATGTGTCAACCCAGCAAGAGTATTAATTTACCCACTGGTTGGGTCAAATAAAATAACCAGCACCTAAACATTTAACCCAGTAGTTTTTAGAGTGTAACATTAAAAAATATTTCCATTTGTAAAATAGCATAAAGAAATCATAGGTTGTGTATAGAGTGATTGATTAAAAACAATACAACAAAGGGTATGGTAAAAAAATTCTCAGACTGTTCCATTGCAAGGATTAAAAAACAGTAACAATGTCAATTTTAGAATCCGTAGAAGCTCAGTGGTCCGCACACAACCTCTCGCGGGGGAGCCTTTCCCTAAATTTGTCGCTTTCACGGGGGTGGGGCTAAGAAACACGCATCTTGGTTTATTCATACAGATGTACTTGTTTTACAGTACATGAAAATTTACCCTGACAAAGAGCATAATAAGTACAGTGCCAGCTGGCACACCTAAAGTATATGCTGAATTATTTTTTATAGTCTAAATATTTTTTTCCAAACTTGTGCTATGTTGTTTACTTACAGTATTTGTTAATTTTAAAATGTGATTTAGGAGAGGTCACGTGACCCGAAGCAGGTTGACAGCTTAGGAGTTTTGCTCCGCATCGAAACTCCGTATTTTTCTTATTACGCCCTATTTTTTTATCTACTTTGTGATTATTAAACACATTTAGAAATGGAAAGTGGAGGGGATAAGGACCTTCCTATTTTTACAGCGACAAGATCACAAAAAACAAAGAAAAGAAGAAAAACCCCACCACGCGTGATGGAGACGGGGAAGAGGCCAGCGCTAGTTTCCAGTCGGACACCACACAAATTTTAACCAAAATTAGGGCTGTTGGTGCTTGTTTAGACGGTATTGAGGGACAGCTGGGAAAAATAGTTACCTCAGTTACAGTTCTTGAGAACTCTTTTGCTGCCCTTACCGCACGAGTTACAGACACTGAAACCCAGCTAAGCACAGCTGAGCAGCAGATTTCTGCGGTAGAGGACTCGGGGAGCGCATGCGGCACTCAGATGGCCGATTTGCACGTGACTGTGGAACAACTCCAAGCCAAAGTGGATGACTTGGAGAACCGTGGTCGCCGCAAAAATGTAAGGATGTCGGGCTTCCTGAGAAAACGGATGGCAACGAGCCTCTGACGGCATTTCTTCAGAAAATGTTGCCAGTGTGGTTACAGCTTCCCGCGGATTTCCCTGCTATTGAGATGGAGAGTGTGCACAGGGCCCCCCTTTCATCCCAGTCTACGCTGAGCGCACTGTCGAGGAGTGTTATTGTGCATTTCCTACATTTAGGAAACTAAAGGTGCCACATTACGCTTCTTTCCGGATTTATCTGCGGAGATTGTGTGGAGGCAGTGGGCATTTGGAGCGGTGTGCAAGACTATGGTGGTCTATAAGACTATACGTGGTCTTTACCGGTGTTTTGCATATCCGGCTAAACTCCGCTGTTTAAATAATGGAAAGATT
This sequence comes from Clarias macrocephalus, assembly GCA_011419295.1. Taxonomy (NCBI): domain Eukaryota; kingdom Metazoa; phylum Chordata; class Actinopteri; order Siluriformes; family Clariidae; genus Clarias; species Clarias macrocephalus. Next base: position 19,522 of record JAAGKR010000645.1, on the reverse strand, counting down.
ATTTTATTCGATACTGTTGAATCAACCACTAAATTCCTAGAAGTTTTGGATAAGTGAGCTTCTCTGATTAATTAGCGTTGATTTTAAGACTTTCCGTGGTGTTTTTTTTTTTTTTTAACAATTTAAGGGTGTTTTTTTCCTATAGAGCCTTTTCCTATAGTTTTTAAGGTGATGCAGCTATCCGGTGAAACTTGGTTTGCACGCGCAAGGCCCTTTCAGACTGTATATTTTATGACTGTGGCGCCGGATCTGCCTAAACGTTGATTTTTCTTGTTCATCACCTGCCATTTATTTATTTATTCGTTACTTTTTAATGTCTTATTTAAATGTATATTTTTATTATTAATATTATTACAGTAGACTTTAAGTTTTTTTTTGATAAGGAGTTTTGAGGCGGTTTTCTCTGGCTGCCGTTTTTCAGGTCGGTCAGTGGAGGAGTTGGGGGAAGGTGTGTGTGACGAGTTGTTTTTTGTGTTATTTGAGCCCTATCGTTTGGGGATAGGGAGAGGGGAAGGGGCTTGTGAGGGGTTTTGTTTGTGTTTAGCAGAGCTGATTGTACTTCAGGGCCCGTATTCACAAAGCTTCTTAGAATTCTCTCAAAGAGCTCCTATCTTATCTTAAAAAGTCCTAGCTGGGAGTCCTAGACTAAAAGTGATTTAGGAAACCTTTTAGAGCAACTCTGTGTAAGGAAAGTAGAAAAACTTTTATCTTAGTGAGGGGGTGTGGTTGACCCCATTGCTAGGGATGATGCAGCAATTCAAGGACTGTGATTGGTTAATAAAAAATAACCTCTGACCTCTGCAAAGGTTTTGAAATGTGCTCTTTGTGAAAACAGAATACATGTTAATAGAACCAACAGTGAATCATAATTTTTGTATATGAAGAAATTGTATAATCATGAGAACAGGCTACTTTATGCAAAGTTTCTAGGCTAAATGTCTTGAAGATAATTAAACAGTTAAATGTTGAAAATGCTTTTGAAGCAACCAATTTCCACACAGTAGCAACTATATTTAAGTTCTCTCATTTATTTACCGTATCGATTTTATTACTTGTAATCCATTTTAGATTGGTGGGAGCAAAATGTAGCAGCTTTTACAATTTACATGATTGCGGGACAGTGTATTTAAGTTGCATTTTTGGATGGTATGTAGCCAACAATCCAAGAGAGATGGAAGGAAGTAAAACAACAAGAAAACCAAATTGGACAGAAAAGCAGTGTTTACTTTTAGCTTTACGCTCAGTGTTTGGAAAATATTTCTTCCTTTCGCCATTTTGTCCTCTGCTAGAGAAACTCTTAAGCCTCTTAAAAGTCCTCCTCTCTACTCTTAACAAATTTTACCTTAGGAGCTGTTTTTAGGGCTAAGATCTTTATCTTTACTAAGATTTAATCCTAAATTTAAGGAGAAATTCTAAGAAAATGCCCTAATTCTAAGATTTTTCTTAGAATTTTGTCACTAGGAGCAACTTTTAGGCTTAAGAAGCTTTGTGAATACGTGCCCAGATGTATGTTGTTTACTTCACTTCTGTCCACTTACAGCATCCAAATACTTTGCACTGCATTAACATATGTCCAACCTGACTAGGGTGGTCACATGGAACGTGAAGGGCATGGGTAATGTAGTCAAAACAAAGAAAATTTTAACATTCCTGAAGAAAGAAAATGTAACTATTGCACTTCTCCAAGAGACACATTTGTCAGATAGGGAACATTTACAGCTCAAAAGAGATTGGATTGGTCAGGTATATTTCAGTTCTTTTTCATCAAACAAACAGGGAGTTGCTATTTTGATTCATAAAAACCTTCCTTTTATCTTAGAGCAGATTGAACAGGATTCTGATGGCAGATTTATTTTGATTACCAGTCACATTTTACTATTGGGCTGCTCAGATCAAACAAATGCTTAGATGGTTTTTAAATAATACAGGCCCATAGTTGAACATTTTTTATTATTAAATACCCTTTTGGCTTGGGAAGACGTCAAAAAATATCTCCACCTCCCCAGGAATTTAACCATGCAATCCCCAATCATTTTGAACCCCGACTTTCCTGCTTTGTTAGCTAATATTGGCCTTCGGACCTAGTGGAGAAAGGTGTTTTAAAAGGTGTTTATTTACAGATAATGTTGTCAAATACTTAGAAGGGATTATCAACTTCCTAGAACAGATTTTTTTAAATTTCTCTAGCTACGTCATTTTATTCAATCTGAAATGAGACAGGGCAAAATTTGTTTTTAAATGTCTGATATTGAAGGGTCAGATTTCTTATCTGTATGGCTCCCTTTTATCAGAAACCCCTTCACATTTGAATCCTCTAAGAAAAGTTTGGGAAAAGGATATGGGCCAATCATTCACTGATGATGAATGGCTATATGTGAGGAGGTTTTTCACAAATCAACTTCAATTTCTGTGCATGAGCAAAACTTCAAATTTATATATAGAACATATCTCACACCTGTACACCTACACAAAATGTATCCAAATGTATCTCAGCTGTGTTTTAAATGTAATTCAGAAACAGGAACATTGATGCCTTTATTCTGGGAGTGTAAGAAAATTTTTAACTTTTTGGTAAGTGCATGACCTGGGTGATACAGTATGGACCCCTTTGTGGGATCTACTTGAACAATCATGACTCTTTCTTTTATGTTTTCTTTTACTGGATGTTTTGCCCTTGTTTTCCATGTTCACTCTTATATTAACAGATTGTTTGTTTTTAAATGTTTGCTGTGGGTGCTGACTGTATCTGGCTCTGCTTTTTTTGTTGTTGTTGTTGTTAAATACCAATAAAAATATATATTTAAAAAATGTAATTTAAATGAGGTTTGGGCTCTGGGATGTTGAGTCTATTTCCTACGTTGTCTAATCAGAGCTCTACCGCCCGCTCGGTTCATCTTCATAATTGAATTTGATATTTTTCAACTGTAATTCATAAATTCTGTTCATAATAATGAGATGCTCTAAATCATGCTTTAAAATTAATCTAAAATTCATTTAAAATCGGCGTGTTTAAGCTTGCAGCTCGCACTTTTGGCAGCGCTTTGATCAAAAGGCTGATAAATGCGTGCGATTTATCTATAAAAATGCAGACATACTCCCCCAGAAATTAAACAAGCACAAATATATAAGCTACTCGCTAGATAAACTTTAGCTTTTCCGATGTGAGCCTATTTATTCAAGTTATAATATAATATAACAGTTTTGCTGTGCAGTTTTTTTTTTTTTTGTGTGTGTGTGTATAAGAATTGCATTTCAATTAATGTTTCATGGTGCTCCAGGTGACCAGTTCTGGAGTTTAGTGCCCAAGACTTTCAAGACAATTTACCAGGTTTGTCTATTCTTCAGAGAAAGCATAATATGACTGTCGATACAGTAAATAAAAATAAAAAAGTATCAAATCTAACTAGGAAGTCTGATTTAATTGCTGTCATTAAACATTTTGATTATTTTTTTTATATCTTTTATTTTTTGCCTGGGAAATACATTTTTGGCAGAAACGTCCTCTCTGTCTTGTTAATTTATCAAAAAAAAAAAAAAAAAACTACAGTATTTGCCAACAGTGCACTCAGTTTGTTAAATTCACACCTATCGTGAATGAAAGGTGAGAAGAGATTCTGCAGAATCAAGTAAATTACAAACTGCATGTAAATGTTGTAAAATATGAATAAAACAGTATTAGTGTCTACCAGCCTATTTTTTTTTTCAAATGTAAAGGTGCCCATGCGTGTGCAAAAAGACGAAGTACATCAAAGATTACAAAAGTGTATAATTAATAAAGTTAGCCTAAAACAATATTGTTTCCAATGCTGAAGCAAACAGTATTTTGTTTTTGTTTTACAATACAGTGGAACCTTGGATTACGAGCATAATTCGTTCCGGAAGTGGGCTCGTATTCCAAAACACTCGTAAACCAAATAGAATTTTCCCATAAAAAATAATGAAAACTCAAATTATTTGTTCTACAGGCCAAAACAATAAATACATAAAAATAATTAAAACAATACATAAAGGAAAAATAAAACAAATTAACTTGCACTTAATATTTTTAAAAAAGTAAAAAATAAATCCTGACAGATAAGTGTTTCTTTTTGTGCCGCAGGCCCCGTGTACTTGTATGTGTTTGTGTGGAATTAGCCCCTCGCCTCGTCTTAAACAGTAAAACTCCCCCACCTCGCTTTTTAAACACACAATGCAAACACTGTTTTAACGGGGAAAAAAAGAAATCTCTTTAATGATACTCGTGTGAGCACATACTAACGGAATCACTGCTGTAAAGTAAAAAATAACAAATGAACCAGCACCTTATCTTTGAAAAGAATCGCGACAGAGCTGGGTTTTTTGTGTAAATAAAACGCATGTGTGCAGCCAGGGAGAGTGTGTGAGTATGTGTGTGTCGGTGTCAAATTACGCACACACACACAAAGTACACATGAGTAAAGTGTGTGTGTGTGGGGGGGGGGGCACAGCGTCAAATTAATTGCGCGCACACACATAGGAAAGAGAGGAAAATGTTGATTATACCAGTAAGAGACGAGCACTAAGACCCAGCAGGAGAGACGATTAGTCATAATTCCGCAGCGCAAGAGAGAGAAAAGTCATTGGCTTAGTTGTGATCACTTGCCGCTCTGTGTCAAAATAAGAATTGCATGATACTCGGCACTCGTAAACTTGTACTTGCTCGGTTTCCAATTAAAAATGTATTAAAAATCTCGTTAACACTCGTAAACCACATTACTCGCAATCCAAGGTTCCACTGTATATCTTTCATGATGAATGCGTGTGTATGCGCTTTAAATATACAGTAAATAATTAGCACTGCCTTTAGCAAAGTGAACTTGAGTGTCATTGATCACAAGGCTGATGAACGCGTGCACAGATATGAGAATTTCTTTTGATAAATTTGCAGACATACTCCCCAAGAAATGCAACATACAAATATATAGTCTACTCGATGATTACAACGTGACAGTGCGCTCCAAAGCGAACACACGCAGCCCCCAGTTACTGTAATCCCTCTTCTCATCTTTCATTCACAATAGGTGTGAAGTTATCAAACCGGTTTCACTGATGGGGGAATTGGCAGAATTGAGGGGTTTCAAACAAATTAACAAGACCGAGCAGACGTCTCTGCCTAAAATGTATTTCACCAGCAAAACATAAAATAAATAGAAATAAAATGTTTAATGGTACAGGTTAAATCAGACTTCATATTTGGATTTGATACTTTGACTGTAATTTATAAATTTACTGAATATATTCAGATTTTGTAAAATAACAACAACCATTTCCTTCTTGTGATGCGGACAAAAGGTCTAGGATAACGATAACCATTTCCTTCCTAGGCCTTTTGTTCGCATCACAATGAAATGTAGTTCAGCTTGTCTTCTTTCCTTGATTTAAGCTATAATATTTAAATGAAATGCATTTTTCGTATATTCCCTTTTATTTAAGGACTTAAAAAATATGCAAGTAATCAAATAATATGTGTAATATGTTCGATCTGCATTATTGCAAGACACGCTGACTTTTTGGGGGGGTATGTCTGCATTTTTATCGATAAATCACATGCGTTTTGATCAAAACGCTGCCTTTTGTAAAGTGAAAGTACGAGCCGCGGGTTCAGGCACGCCGATGAACAGCTTTAACAGTCATAAATTTATAATCACAATCCAGCTATTATTTTCAATCGTGTTCAAATAAGGGATGAAATAATTATTCAGTGCTGGACATAAACAGCAAAAAAACATGATGATTATTATTATAAAAAGCCTGAAGCACTTTGTGTACATATAAGAATATTTACTTAAAAATATAGTTTTTTTGTTGTTGTTGTTTATTTATGTCTTCTGATGGTGGTCAATGTCGACACATTTTTACATTTTAACGAAGAGATGTTGACATATTCACGAATCAGGACATTTGCATAGTTAACTACAATCAGGAAACCTAATTAATTTTAAGACCATTAAAACTGACGCATTGCCATGTTTTTCATTGTTTTGTCCCTGTTAAGTCATTTAAAAAATATATATAAGAAACATTTTATTATGAATTTTAAAGCACAATTCATGGCATCTCATTTCATTATTATGAACAAAATATGAAGCACATATACACATATTCATCATGAAGGATCTATTGTAAAACAAAATAAAATTCATGTTTGCTTCAGCATTGGAAACAATATTGTTTTAGGCTAAATAATTATACACAGTTCTTTGCTGTACTTGGTCTGGCTTTTAGATAAAGTCCTTCCATGCGCCATCTGGTGGATATTCAGTGAATCATAACACATTTATTTAAATTCCCAAATGTTGCTTGTGGGAATTCGTGAGCATGGCATGCATTCTTATTGGCCACATCTGTAGGCATGGCTTTAGAACAACTCTGTGAGGTTCCGTAGTGGCCCAGCCAGAGTCCATACTTGAACCCAATAGGGCATCTTTGGAAAGACCTGCAAATGGCCGTGCACTGACACTGTGTTCAACCTGTTTAAGCTTGAACGATTCTGCCAAAAAGAATAGATGAAACCATACTTAGGAAAAAAAATTTGACCCCCTGCCTATTTTGTAAGTTTGCCCACTTACTAACATTTTAATCATAGGTTTTAAAATAGAGACAGAATATTAACCAAAAATTCAGAAAATGCACATAATGCAAATCTTATAAATTGATTTGCATTTCAGTGAAGAAAATAAGTATTTGATCCCTAAGAAAAACGTGACATATTACTTGGTTTAGAAACCTTTGTTGCCAAGCACAGAGGTACAGTAGGTAGACAAGGAGAATGTCTATTCCCGCCGTGCTGATCGTCGCGGCAAAACGACAGCGGCCAAAATAAATCAGCCGCATTTCAAAGTAATTTGTGAAATGCCCGCTAGGTGGCGCAAAGTGACATTTTCCGACTTCTCGGTTTTAAAATATAATTTTAAAAAGTAATAAAAAAGTCATAATATGTTGTATCGAAGAAATACTACAGTAGTAGATGGTAGTATCTGTGTATTTTATACAACAAACATGAAAAATCTGATGAACCAGAGCTATTGATATTTACTGTACAATAATTAGTAAAAAAAAAAACATTGAAGTTGAACATTGAAACAAGTTCACTAGCTGACAATTTTATTTGTACAAAGAATGAACTGTTCTATATCCTATCTCTGTTTGTATCTGTTTAATGTTATTTTAAAAAATGCATTCAAAGACATCAAACTTTAAATATAGAAATAACTGGAAAACTAGACTTTCAGAATAAAACATTAAAATAACTAAAAAAAAAAAAACTAAAAAAAAATCTGTGTTGTTTCTGTAAATACATTGTTGGGTTGTTTATTCTGGGTCAAAATTCTAGGTTATTTCGGGTACTTTAAACACATTGTGGGGTTGCTCATGTTGGGTCAAATGAGATGTAGTGAGGCATTTACAAATAAACGACAGCCTGCAAAATGTATGAAATATTATTGTCATTGTGTTACAAGTGTAGTTTTAAGAGTTGTTTAGGTGTTATTTATACATGTGTATACATCTCAAACCCTCCAAAGAGTTAACTAATTAGAAAAAATGCCTCAACGATTTCAGAGATTTAAGCTTCAGGAAATCTCCCGGCGATCTGGTCATAACACCGGCCCAGCCACATCTCGGAAATAATTTCTAAACGTTTGCTAAACGTGTGCTATTGTTTACTTATAATATTTGTTAATTTAATTTAAGTGAGGTTTGGCATCGTGATCCTCCTCCTACGTACAGTAGTTTAATGAGCTCCATGCAAAAAAGTTACAGAATGCATTAGGGGGAAAACAGCAAGGAGACATTTTAATAATTCATTGATAATTTAGTGATTTTTTTGGTTTCAGCTGTAGTGATGAAGATAATCATGTCATCTCCGCAGCAGTGGGTGAATTGAAAATTTCTATGCAGGACAATTTCTTTTTATAGTTTTATAGGCTAAATAAAAAATGCTTTTCTAAACGTGGGTTATTCTTGTTTCGTGGGCTATTGTCTGAAGACCTGCAGTGCTTCAGGCCTCCTTTTAAATTTGTGTAAATTTCATCTTCTGGATTCTAAAATTGACTTTGTTACCGTTTCCCTGGAATGGAAGAAATCTAAATTTTCCTTATCATAACCTGAATTGTATTGTTTTAATCACTCTATAGATAATTTTCTTTGGTATTTTTATAAAAATGTTTACATTTTATATTTTATAAAAAATTAAAATAAAAAACAAAAGAATATTCTATTTGTATTTTTCATTTGTAAAATAGCATAAAAAAATCACGCGTTATGTATAGAGTGATTAAAAACAATACAAGGCATGTTATGATGAGGAAACTTTCCATCTCTTCCATTCCAACGATTAAAAAACGGTAACAATGTCAATTTTAGAATCTGCAGAAGCTCAGTGGTCTGAGCACAACCTCTCTCTTCTCTAAATACGCTGTGTTCACGGGGGTAGGGCTAAGAAACACGCATCTCGGTTCATTAATCCACGCGTTTAGTATTCAGTGCGCACCGTTTGTTCTGTTTGTATATCTGCTATATTATAACACTCAGAAAGACCTTTTGTTTGAGGTAAAGTGACTGATGTGCCTAAATTTTGTCACCAGAGCCTCTGTTTCACTGAATAATCCACGACTTTTCATGATTATGTAAGATCTATTGACACCTCTCAGATGACGCCCCCCACATACACATACCAAAACAAAAGGGAGGAGAACAAACGTCAGCATGTCCCTCCCCCAAACAGCGCAGCAATGGGCATTTACTTACATCTAAACTGAGTTGTTTACATAAATCACTGATCAATAGCTCATCATATTAATTTATTCATACAAATGTACCTATTTTACATGGAAATTCACAGGCTTGTTACTGAATGATTTACTCTGATAAAGAGCCATAAGAACAGTGGCAGCTGGCACACCTAAAATAAATGCAGGATTATTAATTATAATCTAAATAAAAATGCTTTTCTAAACGTGGGCTATTGTTATTTACTTGCAATATTTGTTAATTTAATTTAAATGAGGTTTGGGCTCCGGGATGTTTAGCATCGTGATCCTCCCCTTTAACTTCCTACGTAGTCTAATCATCACGCATAAAGTTTTCCAGAGCGCACCGGCAGAAGTAGACCAATGATTATTAATGCGTCCGGAAAAACAACAAGGAGACTGACTCTGACCATTTTAATAATTCATTGATAAATTAGTGATTTCTTTGGTTATGGCTTAATTGATGAAGGTGATCATGTCATCTCGTCATCTTCGCAGTTGTGGATGCGCCTATAATTCACTTTTCGAATTACATCGCCTAAAATTAGACATCTAAAATCGTTTTCCATTAGTTTATATAAAAGCAGACATTTCACTTTCTATAAGTATATATTTTTCACGTCTGTGAGGCAATTTCTGACGCGGTCAAGTTAGCGTACCCTGTTTTACTTTCTTTATTTTACAAAATAATAAGATTTTTTCATCATTGTGAGTGCACTTAAATAAAAGTGCACTCTTATAAAGGCTATGTAGCTTACACAGTTTTATTATATTATTTTTTTATATTAATCTGACAAACTTTTTCTCTGATGCACACCCAGAGTCTGTTTTCTGGCTACGCTAGTGTTACACATGATATAATCTAAAGGCTAGATAAAAAGGTATACATTTACTTTGCTTAAATTCGATGCAAATAAGAAATGCCTATATGCATCACTATCATTTTAGTACTGTGATTGCAAATTTGTTTAATGTTTCATGTGTATTTCGTAAGGTTTTGCCAGCGGTGGTACCTAATCCATATGGCTCATTAATCCTTGAGAGAATGAACTAAGGCCTGAGGCTTCGGTCTATAGGTATATAGCGTCACTCATCGGTAAAAGCCAGCAAACGTACAAACCCAAATGCTGTTGTTTGTGATTCCCACTAGCTGTGGTCCCAGCTGCCTTGAGATCATTCACAAGCTCCTTCAATGTACTTCTGGGCTGATCCCTCACTTTTCTTATGATTATTTTTGAGGTGAAATCTTGCATGGAGCTCCAGGCCTAGGGCGATTGATGGTTACTTTGTATTTCTTCCTTTTGCGAATAATAAGTCCAACAATTGTCTTATTCTCACCGAGTTTTTAGCTGACGCTCTTGTAGCCCATTCCATCCTTGTGCAGGTCTACAATCTTGTTTTTAGCGTCCTTTGATAGCTCTTTGGTCTTGCCCATATTGGTGAGGTTTGAATAGGTGGACACTTACACTTGAATAGGTGGACGTCTTTTATACATGTAACAAGTTATTGTTAGGAGCACCTAACAAATGTGTAGCACATGAGCACATAACTATGTAGCACCGCCACATAAAGGGTTTTATATAGACGGTTGGAAGTAGTTTAACAAAAAGAAAATAACTGCTTTCTCTTATCACACCAGATAAGTTTTATGTTGTCCCAAAATCTGTGGTTTGGTTCCGGGGTAGAGCTCTTGCGATGCCCGGCTGCATTGAAAGAGAATCCCGATGATGTGCTGGGTTATGTGATCCGGCATAAAAGAGTACCCGGAAAGCAACTCAGGGTAGAGAGATTAGGAGGAGGCAGCGCTGTTTATGGAGTTACGTTCAAGAGAGAGAGTAAATATCATGACGAGTTCCCATTTTTTGGATGAATCCATTCCGGAATAATTCACTACAACTTTTTTCTCCTGTTTTCGTGCTCCCGGACTGATTACTCTATCCATACACATACACGCACATCCATTTTTTTGGTATTTGTATATATTTTGTATATATTGTTGTATATAAGTTGTTTTTGTTAATTTTCTTGTTCCGCTAGGCCTATACCGCACTGGAAGTTAGATAAAAGACCCCAATTTAGTGTAACACAATAAAAAAAAATTCTGATAGTTACAACCAGTCTGTGGGAGCCATAATTATCGATGGTTGTTAGGGGGTTCAAATACTCATTTTACTCATTGAAATGCAACTCAATTTATATATGTCTTTCTGGCTTTTTGATTGATATTCTTTCTCTATCCCTTAAAATAAACCTATGATAAAAAATATAGACCCTTCGTTTCTTTGTAAGTGAGCAAACTTACAAAATCTACAGGGTATCAAATAATTATTTTCCCCACTGTAGCATCATTCACAAGCAGACTTCAGGCTGTCATTGCTGCCAAAAGTGCTTTGACCAAGTATATAGTGATGTAACTTATGCAGATATTTCAGTCTCTATTTTAGTAAATTAACCAAAGAACTCGGACACCTGTTTTTTTTTTTTTTTTACTTTACAGCAGTGAATGCGCAGCAGTGAGTGCCTTAGTATGCACTCACGCCAGGTCAGAGAGATTTCTTTTTTTCCTGTTAAAACGGTGTTACCGTGTTTGTGTGTGTTTGTTGTGAAACTTAAGTGATTCCTTTAGTATGCGCTCACGCCAGTCTCGCTTTTTTCCGTTAAACCGGTGTTTCCGCTGTGTTTATGCGCTTGTTGTGAAACTTAAAAATTGAGTCTGTTACTATACGCTCATGTCAGTCTCAGAGAGATTTCTTTTTTTCCTGTTAAAACGGTGTTATTTTGATGTATTTATTTTTGGGGGCTGTGGAACGAATAATTTGAGTTTTCGTTATTTCTTATGGGAAATGATGATTTGGTTTAAGAGTGTTTTGGAATACGAGCCCACTTCCGGAACGAATTATGCTCGTAATCCAAAGTTCCACTGTATATGTATCTTACATACAGTATTGTTCGTTTTATTCTTAACATGTCTTCACCACTGCACATTGTTTGTGCATACATATAGAATATAAGACATCCATACCACTGATCACGGTAAGGTATCCATCCCCCAAATCCAGTGTGCTGTGATAGACATGACTATACTAGCATGGCTGATGTAAGTAGAAAAACCCTCCTCCCCCACCTTGGATAATCTGAACATCATTTGTTGTTTCTGCTGCCCAAATACTCTCCAGTCAACAAACATGTGAAATCAACAATCAGGACTGTTGTCTAGCTGGATAGTGTTTACACTCCTCTCCAGCAACAGTTCTCACGTACAAGAAGTGAATTTGCTGCTTAGGCCAACACTGACTCAAACACCAAAATCAACATCTATACCAGCTCTGTTCTGGAAAACATGTGGATCCTCAGCCAGAAGCCCTGGATCAACTGGCTCACTCCATTTCCAGCTCTGCCTCACTCTCCGATAGGCTCAACTTCTTCTACACTCATTTTGAACAGGGAAATATGGAACCTGTTCTGAAGATGGATTTCCCGGTGAGCAGCCACTCTCACTCTCCAAAATTTGAAATGTGTGCTACCCTGAGCAGGGTGAATACAAAGAAAGCAGCTGACCCTGATGGCATCCATGGCCAGGTATTTAGAGCATGTGCAGAGCAGCTTCCTATGGTCTTCACAGACACATGTTGTTGGCTCAGGCAGCTATTATCACCTGCTTTATGTCTGCTAACTTTGGCCAGTGCTAAATAATTCTGCTGCATCAGCACTTAGTGGATTTTTCCCTGTCGCACTCACCTCTGTCATCGTGCTTTAAAAGACACTTACACCCCTTGAAGCCTGCCTTCCACCCACTCTGAACCCATATGGATTTGCCCATTTCCCTAGTAGGTCAACAGAAGACACCATTTTCACTGGCATCAGCACACCATTGGCACACCACTGGCATCAGACTCTGAAAGACCAGAGTCTGTCCGACTAGACAATTTTATCCTCAGCACTGGAGTTCTTGTCCCCACTCCCTATGCCTTCAATAGTATTGTCAAATTTACAGATAACACTATGGTAATAGGCCTGATCAGAGGTAAAGAAACGGTAAATAGGGAGGAGATCCAGAACCTGAGGGTGTGGTATGAGGACAAAAAATAGGGAGGACCTTAACAGTTTGCTGAGCTCCTTTCTTCTGGTTAGAAAGGCACAACACCACCATTTTTTAAAAATTGTCTCCAAAGGACAAGAGGCATTATCAAAGATAGCCCTTACCCTAATTATGCACCTCACCCCTACACAGCCATTGTTTGCACAGTTGTGATGTGTTTGTCGAACTGCATTGTACTGCCCCAGGTTGCTAAAGTAATCAGACACAAAGTGTTTAGAACAAACTATCAGTTATGTGCTAAAATTAATAAATTTCAGCTCCTACTGTAGGTCTTCTGAGTCAGATAGCTGATATAATGTTCTGATACCTGGTTTGTACATCCCACAACAAAGCTCCTATCTGTAGCCTTCCTAATGACTGTGATGCCATCAGAAAGTCAAAACAAAATGGCAGGTGTTTGGTAATGTTCCACCAGCTTATGGGGGAAATATGCAGGTGGAGCCTAGATTATAAAGGCATGAATTAAAACCAGCAGGGTTGTTTTACTCATTCACTCACTCACTGTGTATACCATTACCACTTAATCCTGTATTCAGGGTTGCGGGGGGTCTGGAGCCTATCCCAGGAGACTTAGGGCACGAGGCCTGGACAGGGTGCCAATCCATCGCAGAGGGTTGTTTTAACACTATAGAAATACAACTTGTATAGAGTCTTGATTTTAGCGCATCCTACTCAGAACATGCACTTAAAATTGTAACACTTTAGGTAATCAATTTTTATGCCATTTAAAATAAAGTATTTAAGTAATGTGGATCATCAGATTAAACAAATAAATAAACAAATGAAACTATTTTAAAGACAATTTATGACTTATTTAAAAACTTTGCTAGATGTGTTGTTTCTTGCAAAAGGATTCTGGAAACCAAATTAAGTTTCATTTTGACATACTTAATTTGTTTAAAATAAATGGCTGAAAGTATGTGGATATCTGACCATCACAGGTATAAGCAGGTATAAGGGACATCCCTTTCCGAAACTGTGGGTATGAATTTACATGGTATACCATTTCATAATTGTGCTAGATGGCAGATCTGCCAGGCCAAAGCTTATAAACTGATTTAGCAGGAAGCAAATTCTACATCTGCTATTAGACTATCTGCATTGTCTAAACATTTATAAAAATTTTCTCTGTCACCATACAGGTAAACGTCCTCATGAGTGCGGAGTCTGTAAAAAGGCATTTAAACACAAGCACCACCTAATCGAGCACTCCCGTCTGCACTCCGGGGAAAAGCCTTACCAGTGTGATAAATGTGGCAAACGCTTCTCACACTCCGGCTCTTACTCCCAACACATGAACCATCGCTACTCCTACTGCAAGAAAGAGGTTTCTGACCAGCCAGAGCCAAATAATACTTCATCTACACCACCCTCACAGCTTGACTCAGATGAGAGGGAGAGTGAAGCTGAGGAGGAGATATATGATGATGAAGAACCAGATGGAGAAAAAGATTGTGAGGAAGATTTTTCTGGCTTTGACATGAGTGACATAAGAGTGGTTAGGGTCGGTGAGGAATATTATGAAGAGGAGGAGGAAGTGGGGATGGCAGAAAAAAAACAGGTGACACAAGACCCAGTGAAGTTGTGTACTCCGGAAAAGGAAGTGGTAAAAACTTTGGGCATGGGAGACCTGATGGACAGCAAAACAAAGGAGGAAATAGGGAAACCAATGAAGAATTATTTGTTTAATGACACTGTAGAAAACAAGTAATAATGTTTCTCCCTACTAACTCCATATTGTGAATGGTTAAGACTTAATAAGCTTGGTTGACTTTTTAAGACAGTGGATTACTTTGAAGGATTATTTTGTGTAATTAATTTACTGTGTATGAATCACAGGTGTGCCTAATCCACATATTACAGCTGTCTGTAAACTATCTATATAACATTTTTTTTTCTAAATCCATTAACCACATTCAATTTATAGGTTTTCCTGAACCACAACCTCAACTTATTTGTTACTGTTCCTTATTATTTCTTTGAATTGTTTCATCTGCAATCAGGTGAAATTTCTACACATTTTTATTGCAGGGGAAGTTTACTAAATCAGTATTTTATCAATATTTTATTACTTCTTTTAGATATGAAAAAACTAAGATGCACTGTAGGTACATTTATGATTTTCTTTATGGATACATAATGCCTCAAGTAAATACCATTCAGTATTTTTTATTCATTTTTATTCTCATAAGGTCAGCCAATGTTAACCTAGTGTTTTCGTTTTGTCTGTATGAAGGACGTTTGTGCTTACATATCATTTGATCATTTATAAAGATAAAATTAGTTGATAACCTGTTAAACTAGATTTTTTTACTGTTACAAATGACATTTGGCTGGCATCTGTGTTCAATTCTAATTTTATGTAAACACTCCTAAATGATAATATCTGCAAAAAGAATTGGATGATGTTTAAAAAGTAATAGTGACTATGTAAATTGTTCATGAAGTAATCATCTATGCTATGTTGGTGATACTTTGTGGATGATGCATACTGTAAACGCACTTTTCTGTGGTATAGTATTTAGGAACATGACAGTTCAAAAACACTTCAGTCAGGGAACTGTGTATGTCACACATCAGTGTTAGCTCTCTTCTTCATATAATTATATTCACTCAAGGGTGCAGTAGATGTGCCTATAGAAATACAACTTATATATAAGTTTTAATTTTATTGCATCCCACTCAGAACATGCACTTAAAATTGTAACACTTTAGGTAACCAATTTTGAAGCCATTTAAAATAAAGTATTTAAGTAATGTGAATCACTGGATTTGTAGATCAGCCAGTTTATCATATGCAGTTGTATGAGAACACATTTTTTCACTTAGCATTATTGAATTCTTAGTGTGTTCATTTGTCATAAATTAAGTTCTAGGAAACCCCTTGCCAGCCTTATGCAAGACCGCCAAGCTGTATGTGCCATCCATTCCTATGAATTCACTAATACATAAACAAATGAAACTATTTTAAGGACAATTTATGACTTATGTTAAAACATTGCTAGATGTGTTTCTTCAAAAAGGATTCCGGAAACCAAATTAAGTTTCATTTTGACGTACTTAAAGTGTTAAACCAGTTTTTGTAGCATTTCAGAAAAAGAAAAATAGACAAATTTAGCATTTATTACGATGAAGTGAGTTTTTGAATGTCACTGTGTTATAGTCTGGGTTTACACTGTTTCAGATTCTGGCCTTGTGAATACTTACCAATATATGGGTATATGGGCTTATTTTGGCTTGGAGCAGTAGAACATCTCTATTTGAAATAGTTTGGATGCCAGTGTTAGGGACTCTAAGGGCCATTTTGTTAAATCTAAAGTAATTTTTCCTACTAATGAAGCAACAACAGGCTTATTCTGGTTAGTTATGATACTCTTAATAACTTACCTTAAGGGTAATTACTTAAGTAAATTGTTCAGAAGGCACTGGCCCCACACTACTGCTTTGGAGACAAAAAGCAGATGAATTATAAGAAAAGCAGGAAATGGCAATGTGACAAGGAAGGAATGAACACATTGTAGTTAAGGAGTGCACTTGATCTAAGAGACAGAAGGGATTGAATGTGTGTTTAATGTTGTTTTACCTTAAAGGTTTTAACCTTTAGACATTACAGTATTATTCATTGATGTATTATTTCTAAATGTTTGTGTTTACATCAATACACATGTATATTGTGTATTTACCATCAGTATTAAAATATCCATGACGTAATGTTTTCAGGGTTTTTTTTTTTTTTTTTTTAAATTTTTTTCCACCTCTTGTTTTTATTGTACTGAAATTTACTTGTAATAATATAATGTCTGAAGTAAAAAATCCAGAAAAAAATCCAGTAATTGAGTAGAAGTAAAGATTCCTAGGGCAAGTATTATTCGAGTAAAAGGTAAAAACCCTCCCTTCCCTCTTATTTGGGGCTATTGTGTGGGACGACTTTCAGACACACACTAAAGGAAACACTGCTTCTTTAATAAGAAACCTCTCTAATGTAGTGTTAATTTTGTCAGCTATTTTTAATTTTAGTCTTAGTCCCAGGATAAATGTCCCAGTTAGTTTTTATCATATTTAGTTTAGTCTTATACTATTTTTGTTTAGTCAAATTTTAGTCGACTAAAAGTCTGGATATTTTAGTCTAGTTTTAGTCAGAGGAACCTGCAAGTACCTGCAATGAAAATGTAACCTTAGATTATAAGATTATCATTAATTAACCCTACAGTCAATCTAGTCTAGCCAAAACCTTTTTTAAGGGTTTTTCACAAAATAATTATCTTAACATTTTAAAATGTATCTTTTAATATAATGTTTTCAGCTAATTATATTTATTTTAATCAAACTTCACTTATCCACACACACATGAAACACTGGCATACATATATATATATGTATATATATATGAAACAGTCACACATACTACTAACTGCTTAAACAACTACATATGAAATGCGCACACACCTATGAGACGTGCACACACAAACTCTCTGTGCCCACAGTTTGTTTTTTAAGCCATATACAAAGAATCATGCCAAGCAATGTTTCCGTTAGTGTGTGTGTGTGTGTGTGTGTGTGTGTGTGTGTGTGTGTGTCAAATGAAGCGCGCGCTCACACAAACAGAATCAGTGCAGTCTGACAGAGAGTGAGAAACAGGATCGTTAACAAGGACACTTGCGTTTACTTTCACACACACATACAAACACAATAAAAGATGCTTTACGTGCGCCAAGTGGTCACAGTGTTATAGTAAACAGTACACACGCGCACGGATGTTGGCTATAAGAGTAACGCACAGGCACTGAGACGGGGATTGGGACCCGATTACTCACATTTCCGCAGCGAGAGAGAGAGAAGAACCATTGGCTCAGTTGTGATGTCAAAACAAGAAGCGCATGTGTGCCACATGAAACTTCACGATATCTGTACTTGCATTTTATAAATGTATTTTAAAAATCGCAAACCGGGTTACTCGCAATCCGAGGTTCCAATGTATACTGTGTATATATATGATCTACAGGGAGAAAAAAATCCATTGTTGGAAAAACCTAGAGAGTCAGTCAGTATACTAAGGTAGTCACCTAATTTTTTAGGAACAAAATGTTGCTCAACCAAGACCTGACCAACAAGCAACACAGGACACTGCCCTACAGGCTTGTACGGAAGGCACTAGGCACGATGGCTCTCTTCTTCTGCCTTCTTCTTATCTTGATGCACCCATCACTCTAAAATGGTAAATCTGGACTCATCAGACCACATGACCTTTTTTGAATACTCCACAGTCAATTTTTGTATACTCCCTAACAAATTGAAGCATTTTTATTAACTATAAAACATAGCTGAGTGCTATGTTTGTGTTTGTTTGTTAGTGATTCGATTTCATTTTACTTTAAGTGATCTCCCATCATTTAATGGTTATTCAAGATGTTTTTTTTTTACATTTATTCCTCAAAGATGATGGTTCACCACTATTCTTCCAGATTGTAAGAAATCCCTTTTACAGTTCTTAACCAAATTTTACTAGTTTCAACAATCTTTAAAAAAAAATCTTAGACACAAACACATGATGACACTGCATCTCCTGCACCATCTTGTTGGATACATTTAAAGCACATCTTAGAGGACAGATTACTTGAAATTAATGTTAATTTTGTCAGTCAAGTCAAGTCAATTTTATTTATATAGCGCTTTTAACAATTGACATTGTCGCAAAGCAGCTTTACACAATAAAAAGAAGTAAGTCTGTATGCAATGTGTATGAATCAAAATGATAAGATTGTCCCTGATGAGCAAGCCGAGGGCGATGGTGGCAAGAAAAACTCCCTGGGATGGTAATAGGAAGAAACCTTGAGAGGAACCAGACTCAACAGGGAACCCATCCTCATCTGGGTAATAACGGATAGCAGGGATTGATCAGCATAATAATGTGTACTGGAAGTTCAGTGTAACAGGAGATGTGTTAAAATTAAAAGGAGTCCAGTTTGTTCCTGGAGGCTCAGGTAGACTGTAGGAGATTCCAGTCCTGAGCTATCGAACAACTGGTCACAGGTCCCCAGAGCATCAATCGATGATAGGACAGTCTTAATGGAAACCATCCCCAGCCACCATACGAATCCAGGCAGACCACACGGGGCATTCATGCAACGAGATGTCCAACCAGAAGCAGGACTCCAGGACAGGTTAGACGGCTCCAGAGGGCAGAGGGGTCTGGATCACTGGCAACTCAGGAGCGAACATGTATAGCGAGACAGAGAGACAGAGAGAGGGAAAGGAGAGAGGGAGAGAGCAGAAAAGGAGAGAACAGAAAATAAGGTGAGATGGCAGTTAGGTATGGTCACAGTCAAGGTATATAAGGTGAATATATATTAGTACAAAGTGCAAGCAGGGACTCCGGCAGGACTAACTATAACAGCATAACTAAAAGGGAGAGCCAGAAGGAAACACAAACATGAGGGCTCCCTGAGATGTAAAGCAACCAATCACCTCACCGTCAACAAACCTGAGTGAACAATGAGAGTGGGGAGGACAGCATCTAAACATACCAGTTCACCAGAATACTCTACGTCCATGAGTCCCCCAGATCTGCTCCTTTACCTAAGGTTAATCTATTTACAAAAATGCTTGGCTAAATAAATAGGTTTTTAGCCTAGACTTAAACACTGAGACTGTGTCT